>SJYT01003315.1:271179-301499 GCA_006410635.1 Cephalophus harveyi
AAAAAAAAAAAAAAACATTGCAGATGTGATGAAGTTAATGATCATGAGATGGGGGGTTAGATTAAATAAAAGATCCAGGTGGGCCCAATGTAATCACAACAGAAATTATATAAAGGAGTCAAGAAAACATAGTGGAATAAATGTGATAACAGAAGCAAAAGGTTGGAGGGATGCAAAGAGGGTCCCAAGTGATATATATATATAGGTCATTTTAGAAGCTGGAAAAGACAAGGACATTGATTCTGTCATCAGAACTTTGAATAGGAATCAGCTCTCCTGGAACCGTGACTTCAACACTGTAAAACTTTGCATCTCTGATCTCTAGCAAAGTAATAGAATAAATTTTGATCATTTTAAACCACTAATATTATGGTTCTTTGTTATAGTTGCAATAGGAGACTAATACAGTATTTATAAGTATTAAACTACATTATATGTAACATTAGGCAGGATGCCAGGCAAATTGCTTGGCCTCGAAGGACATTAGAGCCCATCTGCTTCTGTTTATTTAGTTGGATATTTTTACACTGGAAGAAACACTGCAAGATATAAAAATTGCTAGTAATCTAAAGAAAAAAATATAGGCAGAACATCAAAAATATTATTCAATATATATTTATATCTGTAAGAATTTAGTATTAAAAAATAGTATTTCTTCAAGGACAAAAGTAAAATTATATTTTTATCTACTTTTTATTCAGGATGATGGCAACAATAGGTTTTGTATAAACCTTTATGAGACTGAGAACGTTTCCCTCTTTTCCGGTGTGATTAAGAACTTTAATCACAAATGGTTTGTTCAGTTTTATCAAATTATAGATCACATGTTGTTGATCATTAGTTGTTTTTAAGACTTTGTTTTCAGATATTCGATTATGATATATCTTGGTGTGGATTTGTTTGCACTTATCATATTTGGAGTGTGCCCAAGCATTGGATCTGCAGGCTTATATCTTTCACTAAATATGGCAAATTTTAAGTCGATATTTATTTAGTACTTTTTCAGTTCCACTTTCTTTCTCCTCTACTTCTGAATTCTGATGATACAAATTTTAAATTGCTTTTGTCCTGTAGATCACATTAATCTTTTCAGTCTATTTTCTCTGTGTTGTTCAGATTAAGCAAATTCTATTGATCTATCTCCAAATGCACCAAGTCTATCTTCTATTCTCTAACCCCTATTCTTGAGTTTATTTAATAGACTTTTTATTTTGGTTGTGGTAATTTTCAGTCTTATAAGTTTCATTTGGTTCTTTTACATCTTTGATGAAATTTTCTATTTTTAAAATTTGTTTCAGAAACTGTAATAGTCTTTTTTTTTTTTTTTTTTTTACTGCACCTCACTGCATGCAGGATCTTAGTTTCTCAAGCAGGGATTGAGCCCATTCATCCTGCAATGTAATTCCAGTGACTTAACCATTGGACTGCCAGGAAAGTCCCTGTAATTAATTTTTGAAGCATTTTATGAAACATGCTTCAAAATCTTATAAAACAATTTCAACATCTTACAATATTTGCAAAATATTTGCTTTGGTTGCTGCCTGAATTGTTAAGATACTCCCACATGCTAGGCATTGCATTCCTTTGGACTACAGCTTTTGATTTTATATATGCATAACTTTTGATACATCAACCCCCATCCCTGGCATTTGAACCAAGGCAGCGTGAGTTTCACTTTGGCCAAGCCTCAGTCAGGGTCTATACTTATCAGACAGGAGTTAAATCAACTTTACTTGAACAATATGGATTAGAGTTGGAGAGAAATTATTCCCTCCTTCCTCACTCTCAAAATCAGCAAAAAATATAAAACCAGGAAACCAGGTAGTGTGTTATTCTTACTCATCCTTCAAAAACCAAATGAATTGCTGATTTTTTGTGACACTTTTATTTGTTCTTTCAGAGCTTTATTTTTAGTTCTAAACAATATCTTTCATATCTAGAATTTTTACCTGTTCCCTCTAGAGTTTCATGAGGGTATGAATTTTACCTTATTCAGTTTCATATCTCAACACCTAGGACAGTATATTAAAAGTAGTAAATATTGGCTTTTTCACCAAATTAAAGAAATTATTCTGCAACAGTCTCTTTCTGAATGGAACTTAATATTGTTTTAATGGGCTTGATTTCATTTCAGGCTTTAACAGCTGTCCACAAAAACACATTTCTGAAATTTCATTGGAAATAAATGGGAAATTCTTTTGAAATATTTTCTGTGCAAACTGCTTTAAAGAACATGAAGAAAACAACACAACCATAATTCTTTGCTGCAACATGAGTGATACCTCTTCTGAAATTCACATTCAGGAATTAAGAGCAACTATTTTACTAAAAAAAGAGAAAAGTCAGTGTTTTTCTCAGAAAAATATGGCTTTATGCACTACATATGTTCCATCCAAAAATATGACTCCAAATCATACACCAAGGGAAATGAATAAAATCTTCACATGTTCAAAGTACCTTTTGCATAACAAAAAAAGAGAGAGAAAGAAAAAGAAAGCAGCAAAGCTATTCTGAAATCTCATTGATAAATCTGCAGTCTATATAACTCACTCTTGCACCTAAAGGAACAAAGACGAATCAAGTATTTAGCATATGTTTTAAAGATGATAAACACCTTACGTATTCAATAAAACCTTCAGAGAGTCATCAGTTTACATAAAAGCAAACTTGGAAATACAAGAGAGATCTCTCTGCCAAAGGAAGTTCCTAATAAATGACTCCTGTAAGTGCACTGGATTTGTTGACAAGCTTCTGTACCAATTCACAAGGCTGCAAGCTCTTCTTAGGACAACTTCTGCCTATAATGTTTGTTCAAGAACTTCTATTCTGAAGTGCCCTTAAATGCTTTTAAGCATTCTTTTATACACACACACATGCACATATATTTAGTTATCTTAAAATAGAAGTTTGTATCAGTTTCATAGAACATTTCTACTTATTCTAAAATGTTGCGGATTTATCAAGGATACTAATTTTGCAGAATTTTAATGTAGGACCTGCGATTATGTTTATTCTGGGAGAAACTTGAAAAAGAGCTCGTGGTCCCAAACAAGAATCCCTGAATCAGAACCTCAGGGTGAAAGGAAGGGAGAAAGTAGGGTTCCAAGTTTGGGAACCACTCCCTTTCAGACTCTATCAGGGGCTATGAAGTTGTCTAAGATAAAACTCTCCAAACTAACAAAAACTTTAATTCAAGCAGGATTTTTAAAAAAATGTACATAGTCACTAAAATTACTGAATACATTAGGACACAGAATGGAATTAGCACATGGAGAGCTATGATTCTTCATAGTCCTATTCACTCTGACTATTCTCTCAGACTCTTTTGCTCACTTATGCAAAAACATCTATATGTGCAGAAAATGTAGTAGACCTCACAGTGTTCAGAAACATAAATTTCTCAGTTCCACATTTTCTAGCAGGTACTCTGACCTTTTGCTGATTTTGACTCAGTGCATTGGTGGTCGAGCTCTGCCCTTCCCCTATATCTTCATTCTTCTTCCCGTGGTCTTGCTGTTTTGTTTTGTTTTAATAATTGCTTGTCTCTTGGATCATATGACTTGCTTTAACCAATAAGATCTTACCAGACTTGACTCATGCAAAGCCTTGACAAAATACTTGCATCTGTCACTTCCTTCCTGCCTTTTCTGTGCTTGCTAAGAGAACATGCCCCAACTAGTCTCTGAAGTCACCTGGGACTAAGATACTGACAGGAAAGCAGGGTCATCTCAGCCAACTATCTAAAACAGTCAACTGATAGTTGACTCTCAAATTTGCAGATGATCCAAGCCAAGATCAGCTGAGATGAGCCTGCCCAACCCAAGGCTGATGGAAGATGAACGAATGAGTCCAGCTGAGATCAGAACCTGATTCAAAACTGGCCCTTAAATTCGTGAGCTATTATAAATGGTTGTTTTTTTAAGCCAGGGTTTTGAAGCAGTTTATTCATCCCAATATTGCAGTAAAAGAGTTGATTCAGCCATAGTTAAAGCAATTGCATTAGTCAGCTGATCCCCTTCATGGATCACAGCCTTGTTGTGGTGAAGGGGTTTGCATAACTCAATGAAGCTATGAGCCATGCCATGCAGGGCCACTCAAGACAGATGGGTCACAGTGAAGAGTTCTCACTAAATGTGGTCCACTGGAGGAGGGAATGGCAAACCATTCCACTATTCTTGCCCCAAGAACCCCATGAACAGTATGAAAAAGCAGAACATATGATGCCTGAAGATGAGCCCTTCAGGTTGGAAAGTGTCTAACATGCTACTGGGGAAAAGTGGAGGGCAATTGCTAACAGCTCCAAAAAGAATGGACCAAAGCAGAAATGATGCTCAGTTGTGGATGTATCTGGTGGTGATGAAAATAAAATCCAATGCTGTAAAGAACAGTATTGCATAGGAACCTGGAATGTTAGGTCTATGAATCAAGGTAAATTGGACATGGAAGGAAGAGATACCAAGAGTGAATGTCTATTGACATCTTAGGATTCATAGAACTTAAATGGACAGGATTGGGAAAATTTAATTTAGAAAATCACTATATGTACTTTTAGGGGCAAGAATCTCTTAGAAGAAATGGAGTAGCCCTCATAGTCAACAAAAGAGTCCAAAATGCAATATTTGGGTGCAATCTCAAAAACAGCAGAATAATCTGTTTGTTTCCAAGACAAGCCATTTACTGTCACAGTAATCCAAGTCTATGCCCCAACCACTAAAGCCAAAAAGGCTAAAGTTGACTGGTTTTATGAAGACCTAAAAGACGTTCTAGAACTAACATCATAAAAAGATGTCCTCTTCATCATAAGGGATTGGGATGGAAAAGTAGGAAGTCAAGAGATACTTAAGAGTAATAGGCTAGTTTGGCCATGTAGTACAAAATGAAGCAGGGCAAAGGCTAACAGAGTTTTGCCAAAAGAACACAATGGTCATACCAAACAACCTTTTTCAACAACAGAAGAGACGACTCTACACATGGACATCATAAGATGGCCAATATCAAAATCAGACTGATTATATTTTTAGTAGCCAAAGGTGGAAAAACTCGATACCATCAACAAAAAAACAAGACCTGAAGCTGACTGTGGCTCAGATCAAGAACTCCTTATGGTGAAATTCGGGCTTAAATTGAGAAAAATAAGGAAAACCAGTAGGTGATTCAAGTCCTTTATGCACCAGACCACCTAACCTGCCTCTTGAGAAATCTGTATGCAGGTCAGGAAGCAACAGCTAGAACTGGACATGGAACAACAGACTGGTTCCAAATAGGAAAAGGAGTACATCAAGGCTGTATATTGTCACCCTGCTTATTAAATTTATATGCAGAGTACATCATGAGAAACCCTGGACTGGAAGAAACACAAGCTGGAATCAAGACTGCTGGGAGAAATATCAATAACCTCAGATATGCAGATGACAACCCTTATGGCAGAAAGTGAAGAGGAACTAAAAAGCCTCTTCATGAAAGTAAGAGGAGACTGAAAAAGTTGGCTTAAAGCTCAACATTCAGAAAACGAAGATCATGGCATCCGGTCCCATCATTCCATGGGAAAAAGATGGAGAAACAGTGGAAACAGTGTCAGACTTTATTTTGGGGGGCTCCAAAATCACTGCAGATGATGATTGCAGCCATGAAATTAAAAGACGCTTACTCCTTGGAAGAAAAGTTATGACCAACCTAGATAGCATATTCAAAAGCAGAGANGTGTCAGACTTTATTTTTCTGGGCTCCCAAATCACTGCAGATGGTGACTGCAGCCATGAAATGAAAAGACGCTTACTCCTTGGAAGAAAAGTTATGACCAACCTAGATAGCATATTCAAAAGCAGAGACATTACTTTGCTGACTAAGGTCCATCTAGTCAAGGCTATGGTTTTTCCTGTGGTCATGTATGGATGTGAGAGTTGGACTGTGAAGAAGGCTGAGTGCCAAAGAATTGATGCTTTTGGACTGTGGTGCTGGAGAAGACTCTTGAGAGTCCCTTGGACTGCAAGGAGATCCAACCAGTCCATTCTGAAGGAGATCAATCCTAGGATTTCTTTGGAAGGAATGATGCTAAAGCTGAAACTCCAGTACTTTGGCCACCTCATGTGAAGAGTTGACTCATTGGAAAAGACTCTGATGCTGGGAGGGATTGGGGGCAGGAGGAGAAGGGGATGACCGAGGATGAGATGGCTGGATGGCATCACGGACTCGATGGACATGAGTCTGCTGGGAGATAGTGATGAACAGGGAGGCCTGGTGTGCTGCGATTCATGGGGTCGCAAAGAGTCGGACAGGACTGAGTGACTCAACTGAACTGAACTGAGTGGAACTTTGGGTGGGAAATGTTTTTTTCCCCTGTTATCAGAATGCAGCCAGACTTAAAGAAGACTGGTTATCTATTAGTCATTTGGTTTTCTAAACACATGGGTGTGGGCTCCCTACCTGGCTGTGGCTTTCATGATTTGTAACCAAGTTTGTCCCAATTAGGTTGTCTAAGTGCTGGAGAGATTAAGCTTTTTGGCAGTTCAACCAGAAGCCCAGTGCTTGGGCCAGAATCTTGATAGTGTTGTAAATTCATAAAGGGCAGAACTGACTTCTCTGAATGTAACAATGAAGTAAAGTGAGTGCTTTGAAATGAATATTAACAACAACAACAACAACAAAAACCTCAGAAATGAGCTTGGTTCTTTAAAGGATCATTAGGAAAACAAATGCAAATCCAAAGCGTGTTTTCAACTCCTATTTATAAAAAAGATCTTTTAGGAATGGTTTCCGTTGCAGGCATGAAAATTCTTTTTAAAACTGACATTTCTTATTTTTGATTGAAATTTATTTATCATTGTGGAAAAAAAGATCACAGTCTTTAGAGAGTTATAGACCTGGGTCAAATCCAATCTATGCTGTTGCTGCTGCTGCTAAGTCGCTTCAGTTGTTTCCTACTCTGTGCAGCAGACACGGCATAGACGGCATAGACGGCAGCCCAGCAGGCTCCGCTGTCCCTGGGATTCTCCAGGCAAGAAGACGAGTGGGTTGCCATTGCCTTCTCCAATGCACGAAAGTGAAAAGTGAAAGTGAAGTTGCTCAGTCATGTCTGACTCTTCGCAACCCCATGGACTGCAACTTCCAGGCTCCTCTACCCATGGGATTTACCAGGCAGGAGTACTGGAGTGGGTTGCCATTGCCTTCTCTGCCAATCTATGCTACATTCTGGATTCATGACTTCTTTGTTCAATGTACTTCTTTGAATTTTTATTTACTCATCTAAAAGTTGGGGAAATCATGACAACCAGTAAATATATGTATGCATGTTTTAAATTCAGCAATTCTACTTAGAAAAATTATCTGAAAGAAGTGATCACAGGACTCCACAAAGACTTCTCTGTGAAGAATGTTCATATGAAATATTGAAATACTGGAGTAGTAAATACCCACATAAAAGAATACAGAATAGTACGTAGAGATGATTTTGTAGAAGAAATTCAGTAAGTTGAAAATCTGTTCAGAATATATTAGTAAGTGAATAATTATAAAATTATGTACTGTGTGATTAGTTTTGGGTGAAAGAGCATATTTATAGACTCACTCATAGAAAAAGTCTAGACAAATAAGCATCGTAATGTCAATAGTGGTTAGACCTGAGTGGTGAAAACTTGAAGGAGGTTTGGTTTCTTTTTGCTACTTTTCTAGATTTTCTAGACTTCCTTCAGTGAACATACTCTAATTTTATAATTATTAAAGAGGTATTAAAAACAAACACTAATATCCATCTTACAGATTTGTGGTGAGGATTAAATTAGGTGAGATGATTTATAAAATACACTTAGCTTAGTGACTGACATTTAGGTGGCATTTTCCATTATTTTTACCCAATTTAATCACTCATTATGGATTTAGCTCAAAATGATTTTTGAGCTAACACAAAACCAAAAATATTACATTTCCACCAGTAAAGATTTTCCAGCATTAAAGATATTCAAAAGAATGTATTGCAAGCTATGAAGGCAATTTTAAAAAGAGTTGTACCTGAAATGGTTTGAACAATGGAGGTAGGGGGTGGAGATGGACACTGAAATCAGCCTTTATACTTAAGGTGACTAACTACTTTGAGATGTTCATTTGGACATACTAGCTTTGTATTGTTTGTTTAAAAATCTGTCATTACTACATAGCCACATAGGGTACCTAGATAGATAGAACAATATCTAACTCAAAGTGAGCAATTAGTCTGTCATGATAAATGCCCCCTCTTCTTCAGGCTGATAAAAAACATCTTGTCAGAGCCTCTGTGTCTTTCCAGAAACACTGTGCTTGAGCCCTGCTGCTTTCTCTTAGCAACATTCTTCATCCTGGAGAAATGTAGAGGGAAGCTTTTGTGGGTATGGTTGAAAGACAGCTCATGTTGTCCATATCTCTCTTCTGGGACTATTTATCTTCCTCCTGTGCTGGGCTTCTCTCCCTCCACCCATGTCCCTCTTCCCCTCCCCCACACTCCTTCTTACCTTCCCCAATTCCCTCCTATCTCCCTTCCCTTATGCTGAGCTCCTCTTTTCTCTTCTTTAAAAATCTCTATTTTGGTATTTACCATAGGATATCGTCAACATTTGTTTGCTTATCTCGCTCCTGCACTGGAGTTCCCTGAGACCAACCACTTTCATGTCATCTCCCAGAGGCTTCCTTTCTTCCTCCTAGTTTTTCATTGGCAAAGTGGGAACTTAATGCTTCATTTAGGGGTATGTTGTGGGCCATTCCATTGCATAATGGAAGCAGAGTTCCTGGCACATGTTAGGTACCCAATAATAAAAGCTATTATAAAAGGAACTTAACCAATTCTTATAAACCTAATAAATTACAGATATAAACACAGTAAATCTAAAATTATCATAAACATTATAATATTATTTCCAAAGCATGATAGAATTATCTTGCTTCTTTTAACTTAAAATTATAAGCTTAAATCAATTATTTAGGTATACATCTTTTAAGATATCCTGGAGATTTATTTTTTAATTTACTTATTTTTAATTGGAGGATAATTACTTCACACTATAGTGTTGGTTTAGAGCTCAAACACAGTAGTTAGGATACATTTTTTAAACTAGAATTAAATAGCTTAAGCAGTAGATTTGTGATTTTCAATTGGGAGTAGTATTACTGCCCCCTGGGGAGACATTTGGAGGTCTGAGCAGGTGCTTCAATTGTCACAATGCCTGGGGACTACCACAGGCATTTCGTGGGTGGCCACCAGGGACATCTGAAGCTCCTATAGTAAGAGAGCCAAAAGCATGTCCCTTGAGTGCATTAGATAATAATGTAGTTTGGATTCTTACAGAAGCTGACTCTGACCAATGATTCAAATTCAAGTAAGTTATTTGGAAGAAAGCACTGTTAGGTAAATCAGAGTGAGACAGGAGGGGAAATAAAGCAATTTTTCAGTCACTGACTTGGGCGTAACTCTTTGGCATCCCATGGACTGAAGCATGCCAGGCTTCTCTGTCCTTCACTATCTTCCAGAGTTTGCTCAAACTCATGTCCAATGACTAGGTGATGCCATCCAACCATCTCATATTCTGTCACCCCTTTCCCCTCCTGCCCTCAATCTTTCCCAGCATCTGGGTCTTTTCCAATGAGTCAGCTCTTTGTTTTAAAGGGTGCTTTATCAAGCTGAAGGTAACCTGAGCATAACTCAACTGTGCAAACTCGAGAGTCAACATATAACATGGGTCTGCAGGGTATCTTACCCTGGGGATGAGAGGGCTGGGTTCTGACACACCAACTTCATCATCATTGATTGAGGGCTGCTCCAGGAGGCAGGTTTCCTGCACTTCAGGCAAAGCAAAAAGAATCCACCAGAGACGTCTCCTAAGGGCAAAAACAAAAGCCAGATGCTTTGTGCTTATTTCTGTTTGTTTGTTTGACTCTTCAGATTGTAGCACATTGAATGGAAATCAAATGAGTTTAAATATAGGGATTTGATAAATCGCCTCTTTAACTTTCCTTTGATCTTTAATTGGAGATGAATCAAGGAAAGAAAGACTGCTAATCCAGGCTCTGAGGCATTAGAAAACTTGATCATCTAGAGTTTGATCCCCATTTGCTTCCCAGAGGTAAACAATGGTGGCTTGGAACAAGCGAGCCCAAAAGAATTAACAAGATCTTGGAAGAGAAAGGCAACACTGGTCTCAGTCCTCAAGTAGTCATTTCTGCTCACTGGCACATGTTAGATTGAATGTGCTGGTGGATGGTGATACAAGTCATACTCCTCAGTCTCTCAGAGTCCTTGGAAAAGGCTCTGGGGCCATGAATCTCATGGAAAAGTGCCTATGAGGAAAAAGGGAGATGAGCGGAGATTATAAATGTAAAGCAACATTTATTAAGGTCTAAGTCTATGGAAATGTTTCACAGAGGTCCATGAATTGCATGAAATTATATGTCAACTTTTACAAAAGTGTGTATTTTCCTGAAGAGAGAGGAAGTCCATAACTTTCACTAGCCTCTGTAGGGAGACCATGCCCTTCATACAAGAATAAGAAACATTTATTTAAAATGAAATCCAGTAATGGAGTAGCAAACAAGAGAAAGGTAAAGAGAAGTGACTACCATCCACAATTATCAAATATCAATTTTGTCATGACCCTTGTAAGAGTCCTATCTTTAATGATAAAGCAATAAAACTTAGAACAATTAGGAGATCTGCAAATTCAAGGACACAGCCATCAAAAGGTGCAGCTGACAGTCCAGCTCTGATGCTTTACCAAAGCATATGCCATCCTCACTATGCTGCCCGGTTATCTCCAGGGGGTCCTGGAGTGAAGCCCTTAAGCATATATTTTCCAAATGTTCCTAACAGTCTAGGGAGAGGAGGAACTGATTTCATGGAAACTGAAATGACCCAAAAGAAACTTAATGAAGTGCAGAGTATTTGAATATGACCATTCCCTCTAGGACCCACAGGCTTCAGCCCCCATGGCTATGACAACTCTGAGCCTGCCCCTGGAACGTGGATATTGATCTTGCCTTCTCATCCCACAGACAAAGCAGGTAAGTGTTTTATTCATTCCCTGGGCAATTAAATGAATGAATAAGAAAGCCGTGGTACATATACACAATGGCATATTACTCACCCATTAAAAAGAATACCTTTGAATCTGTTCTAATGAGGTGGGTGAAACTGGAGCCTATTATAAAGAGTGAAGTAAGCCAGAAAGAAAAACACCAACACAGCATACTAACACATATATATGGAATTTAGAAAGATGGTAATGATAACCCTGTATGCGAGACAGCAAAAGAGACACAGATGTATAGAACGGACTTTTGGACTCTGTGGGAGAGGGAGAGGGTGGGATGATTTGGGAGAATGGCATTGAAACATGTATACTATCATGTAAGAAATGAATCACCAGTCTATGTTTGATACAGGATACAGGATGCTTGGGGCTGGTGCACGGGGATGATCCAGAGAGATGATATGGGGTGGGAGGTGGGAGGGGGGTTCAGGATTGGGAACTCATATACACCCGTGGCTGATTCATGTCAATGTATGGCAAAATCAATACAGTATTGTAAAGCAAAATAAAGTAAAAATTAAAATTAAAAAAAAATGAAACTCACTTAAAGACCAATTGGAACGGTTGCAAAGGTAAGTATGAGTGATAGAAGAGGAGAAACATCTAACCTATACTGGGACGTGAAAGTGGTTACGCTCAGAGGAAACTCTCTAGAGGTGCTGACACTTGGTGGCCACAAACTGAAGGACACATAGAATTTAATGACACAAGAAGTAACACGAAAGTCTGCTCAGCAGAACAGATTTGTGTTAACAACAATATAGTGTTGGAAAAATAGCAAACCAGTGGACTCTTGTGGACAGAGGGGTCTAAAGGAGGAATACGTGTAGTGTTCAACTCTTTTTGACCCTATGGACTGTAGCCTGCCAGGCTCCTCTGTCCTTGGAATTTCCCATCAAGAATACTATAGTGGGTTACCACTTACTTCTCCAGGTGATCTTCGGGACCCAGGAATTGAACCTGCATCTCCTGCATTGGCAGACAGATTCTTTACAACTGGGAAGCCACTAAAGGAGACAGGAACTTGGTAAAAGTTTCTTGCACCCTCACAGACTTGCACATATAATAAGCTACAGGATACACACAAGTAGCAATGAGTCTATATTACATGTGGTTATGTCCAAATTGTTATTCTCAGTAGCATATGTTTGTTTCATCAACAAATATATTCAAATATAATCCAGGCAAAAAGAAGCAAAAAATTAGGAGACAGATTTCAAGGTGTACATAAAGAAAAACTGTTCTTATGTGACAGTTATCAAAAGAAAAGAAAAATATTGAAAAGGAAGAAGGAAAGAGAGAAGGAGAGAGCGAGGAGAAGAAAGGAAAAAAGGGGAGGACAGTGCTTGGAAAAGCAGTGGGTTCCCTGTCTCCGCTTTCTCTCCCAGCATTTTGTATATGATTCTAGAATTTGGGGTCAACAACATTTCTGGGATGCAACTATATTTGCTCTTCCCGTACCTTTGCTTAGCTAAAAGACATTTATATCAAGAAGTTAAGTGTGTTTCTTTCTAGATGATAGGATTACAGGTGATTTTTATTCCCAAATTTCTAGCTTAATAGGTATCCTGATTCTTATTTTATAGTCAGAAAATTCTACAACTTTTTCAAAACCTTTCTGCCTCCTGGTCAAACATTTACAAGTGCATTAGTATAAAATATACATATCCAATTGTGATGTATTAAGAAACTTAAGAGATTACTCGTTTCATGTCAATTGTGCTATTATTAGGAGAAGGAAATGGCAACCCACTCCAATACTCTTGTCTGGAAAATCCCATGGGAGGAGGAGCCTGGTAGACCACAGTCCACGGAGTCGCAAAGAGTCGGACACAACTGAGCAACTTCACTTCACTCACTTCACTCACTTCATACTTTATCACTGGAGAAGGAAATGGCAACCCACTCCAGTATTCCTGCCTGGAGAATCCCATGGATGGAGGAGCCTGGCCAGCCGTGGTCCATGGGGTCACAGAGAGTCAGACACGACTGAAGTGACTGAGCACACACGCATGTTATAATTAAACTATCCTTCATTATTTTTGATACAATAGCTTGTATAGAATAAGTCCTGTATAAATCTATTGACTATTGATTTCTGTACAATAGGTTAACTTACCAAAAAAAAGAAACTTTCTTAGCTATCAAAATGGATGTGGGTACTTTTTCTATCAGTACTCGCATCCATTTTGGTAGCTTTTTTAAAGTGAAAAACCCCATTTGATAAAGCCAAAACATAACATAAAAATGAGTATAAGCAAAGGCAAAGAGATAGTGGCATTTGGGGAAAAAAAAAAAAAACTGTCAAATATGCAAAAGAAATGGGATTGCTTTTTAGAATCCATTAAATATTGTATAGATTGATATTTTCAAAATAGAAACACAGGCAAAGAATATAAATAGAAATATAAAAATACATCAATGGTAAGCTGCAGCTCCTTTCAATAGTGAACGTGGAAAAGCAAACGAAAGCAATGAGATAGCACAATTTTGGCCCTCAGTTTGGCAACATTTTATACAGTCCCATAATACAGAGAACTGTGTAATATATCCTGCAGCTTTTTGGAGGTATTTTTGACAGTATCTGTTCAATTCATTTGTTGTAGCCACGCGTTCTGGGAAACAAACTCATTCAGAAGGACAATGCAGATAGTGGAGGCAGTTTATTACACCAGCGGGCCCAAGGCAGAGTCTCCTCTTATCAAGGACCCTGACCAGTTTTTCTGAAAACCTTATATACCCTAAGTGTACGTGCCCAAACCCACCTCCTCAAATTTCCTGAAACTAGTCTGAACAAAGGAAAAGAAAGATACAATCAAAGTTAACCTGTGATTCATATCCCTTAGTTAACAGTAGACACTTAACTCTCTCTCTTGACTGTTTAGCCCGTCCAGTTTCCTTTCTGGCAGATTGTGCAACTTCCATTCATCTTGAGGGGTTATGGGAGAAGTGGATACAATCTAGGAGGTTCAGCTGAGGTGGAATTCTGGGGGCATTGACCAGAGGTCTCCATTGCTGGGTTGGAGCCTGCAGAAACGGTGGCTCTGCAAAGTCTGGGAGAGCTGGCGGAGGAGCAGCAGCTGCTGCAGGACTTCACCTGGCCCTGGATTGGGCATTAAGGCGGCCTCCGATCCTGGTGGAGTGCTGGGAGGCAGGAGCGCCATTATCCAGTATGGGGGAGGGGTCAGGTCGTCCCCGTCCAAATCCTGTAGAATCTCCTTTTTTTTATCATCAGTCAATTTTGGTGCCATTAATGTTTTTCCCTTTCCCTTCTGGATACAGAACCTTGTCCAAGTAGGAGGGTCTTGAGCTAACCCTAGCCATGAGTCAATATATGGATATTGATCTGGTGTCCTGGCTCTCCTGTGACTACTGTATAGACTGCTTCCACTATTTTTAAGTTCATGGTGTTCTCTGGTGGCCATCCTACTCCCATAGGGGGCCATTCAACCTCACAGAATATGTGGAGGTGGTTAGGCTTCATCTTCACCCCATAGTCTCCTCCTAATCCTTTCTTTAAATTTTTAATCATGCACTGCAATACAGTTGCCTTAGATTCACTTCCTCCCATCTTGCTTACCTTCTTGGACCTTCTTCTACTTTTCCTTTTTGTTCTGTCTACGAAGTTCTCAGTACCCTATGTACTTCTGATATTTCCAGTCAATGACACTTAAATTGCCATTCTGCCTCCTTCCTAATTAGGATGAGAAGTGCCTTACCTGATAGATCCCAGAGGGAGAAGGGGGATCAATGTGTCTTCACCTGCTGGTCAGCACAGCCGAACCAGAACACCACGTGATCCAAGACTGCTTCTCCCTTAACTTTTAAAATCCATTCTGCCTTGGTGGGCTTGATCAGGTGCGGATGAAAATACGGATGGGTTAAATATCCCACGTCCCAGGCCATCTCCAGAAAAGCCAATTGTACTCACTTATGTATACCCCTCCTTCTAGACTGACAATTTCAAGCGGGTCAAGAGTTTCATAGCAGATGGGACACCTCCTTGGGGAGGGCAGAATACAAGCACACAAAAACCAAGTTTCTTCTCCTAAAAATCCCTTGGCAATTGCTTGGTAATAATTTTCCCCAAGACGGCGTGGACACCACCTCCTAAATGACCTTCGCAAATTTCCTTCCTAAGCCCTAATATGCTCGTCAACCTGTATACCAAACAATCAATGCCACCTGCTTATTCCAGGCTCCTGTGGGTCTGTGCCCCTTCTAATTCCTCCCAGGGGGTGATCAGGCCCCTTCTTCCACCCTACTGGGTGGGTTCCTCCTCTCCTGAGCCCTCAGTTCCCCTCCTGCTGCCCACTACGTGCTAACATGAAAGCTCCAGGCACTGAGAAGCAGAATCCTTCCAGAAGGGTGAGGCGCCTTCCCACCTCTAGAAGATTCGAGGCACAAAGCCTTGGAGTAGTCCCAATGGGACTTGTCTCCTCAAAGTGAGGAGTTTCCCGGCCCGTGCACCACATGTTGTAGCCACGTGTTCTGGGAAACAAACTCACTCAGAAGGATAATGCAGATAGTGGGGGCAATTTATTACACCGGCAGGCCCAAGGCAGAGTCTCCTCTTAGCCGAGGACCCTGACTAGTTTTTCTGGAAACCTTATATACCCTAAGTGTACGTGCCCAAACCCACCTCCCCAAATTCCCTGAAACTAGTCTGAACAAAGGAAAAGAAAGAGACAATCAAAGTTAACCCGTGATTTATATCCCTTAAGCCTAGCTAGTTAGCAGTGGACACTTATCAATAGGCCTGTGGTCATACCCCAATAAACGTAATAGAATTTACGATTCTATTTAGTTACACAGATAATTAGGGTGTTCTTTTAGGCAACAGAGAGTCTAGGTACGAGCCCCAGGGCTCTTCCATTCAGGGGCCTGGTTTTCCATTTGGTATGTCGTTTCCATAGATACTGGGCCAATAGCGCGAAGTCCACAGCCTGGCCCAAGATGGAGTCCTGCTTTCAAGGTGGAGCCTGTTCTGTCAGTTTCCTCCTTCATTCCCCCCGTCTTGATGCTCTTAACTCATGATGATCCCGTCTTGATGCTCTTAACTCATGACGGTCCTGTCTTGATGCTCTTAACTCATGACGGTCCTGTCTTGATGCTCTTAACTCATGATGGGGTAAATGAAGGGGGAAACTGACAGAACAGGCTCCATCTTGAAAGCAGGGCTCCATCTTGGGCCAGACTGTGGACTTTGCGCTATAGGCCTAGTATCTATGGAAACGACATACCAACTGGAAAACCAGGCCCCCTGGATGGAAGAGCCCCAGGGCTCGTACAAAGACTCTCTGATGCCTAAAAGAAAACCCTAATTATCTGTGTAACTAAATTCATTCCCCCCATCTTGATGCTTTTAACTCATAGTATGAGCATCATTCATAGGGATATATTGCACCCTGACTCTCTGACCTCCAATTTGGGAGAATGACATCAACCTTTGGGTTAAAAAGTTCATAATACATTGTAAAACAAAGGCTCCACAAAACAGAACTATCAAGGCAACTATAACAATATAATAAATTGTTATAATATAAACAATAAATATAGCTTTCCACCAATCACCCTTTACCAAAGATAGGACCGAAGTCCAAAAAGGAAGATTATCATCAGACATAACTTTTACCTGACCTTTCATGTCATCTAGGGTGGCTGATATATAGCCAGATAAATCAGGAATATATTCACAACATTCAACTTTAATTATAGCACATGTCCCTCTTTGTACTGAAACTATAGTTAGTTTCAAGATGATACCAGCAAGTCCTTGTAGCAGCAGTTGATTGTAGAGCTTCATCTCTGTTTTTTCTTTAAGAAGATCTTGGTTTCACAGGGATCAGTGGGGTCCTGTTGTGTAGTCTGCTCGGCGTCCTCCGGGTCTGCGTGGTATGCTCTCTTCACCCTCATGTGGAGGATCCAGGGAGTGACACCTGCGACTTTAACTGCAGTAAGGCTGTTAAGAAAAAGAGTATATGGACCCTTCCAGTGTGGGGCCAAGGAGTCGTGTTTCCAGTCCTTGACCACACCTGATCCCCGGGCACAAATTCGTGAATCTGTTCCCCAAGGGGGAATGGCACCCTTTCTTGCACAAACTTAGTTACCTGATTTATTACCGTACCCAGTTGTTCCATCTGCTGTGAAATCTCATCTGCCCTTATCTGAGGCAAATTTGTTGACACCTGTTTTATTATGGGAGGGGGCCTCCCATACACAATTTTGTATGGAGAAGAGCCATGGGACTACGGGATCATCCTGAGTCTGAGCACAGCCGTCGGAAGCAGGTCCACCCAGGAACAGTCAGTCTCTAAGGGCCACTTGGAGAGTGTCTCTTTAAGTGTCCGGTTGGTTCCTTCCCCCATCCCAGAACTCTGCGGCCTATATGCTCTATGACTTCACTGAAATGAAACCTCACCAACACTACCATTACCTGCTGGTCATAGTATGTACATTCTTGGGATGGGTAGAAGCTTTTCCTACCCAACCTGAAAGAGCATCAAAAGTAGTCTGGTGCCTGCTTAGGGAGATAGTTCCCAGATTTGGATTTCCTACCAACGTTGGATCGGACAATGGCCTGGCTTTTGTAGCTGATATAGTATAACAAGTAAGCAAAACTTTAAACATGAAGTGGAAATTACATACAGCATATAGGCCTCAGAGTTCTGGGATGGTGGAAAGAACCAACTGGATACTTAAAGAGACAGTCTCCAAGTGGATCTTAGAGACTAACTGTTCCTGGGTGGACTTGACCCCTCCCCCATACTGGATAATGACACGGCTGCCTCCCAGTTCTCCACCAGGACCGGAGGCCGCCTTAATGCCCAATCCAGGGCCAGATGAAGTTCCTGCAGCAGCCACTGCTCTTCCACCAGCTCTCCCGGAGTTCGTAGAGCTGCCGTTTCTGCAGGCTCCAATCCCAGCAATTTGGAGACCGCTGGTCAATGCCCCCAGAATTCCACCTCAGCTGAACCTCCGAGATTGTATCCACCTCTCCCGTAACCCCTCAATGAATGAAAGTTGCACAGTCTCCTGGAAAGGAAATTGGACAGGCTAAACAGTCAAGAAAGAGTTAACTCAACAATTCCCTGAGGTCTGGGCGGAAGACCACCCTCCCTCCCCACCCCCTCCAGGCTTGCAAAGCAAGTCCCACTGGTAATAGAACTCAAACCCAGTACAATTACGTCAGCACCCATCTTGGGCTTGCCAGATCTTGCTAAGCCATTTACTCTTTCAGTTCAGTTCAGTCACTCAGTTGTGTCCGACTATTTGCGACCCCATAAATGGCAGCACGCCAGGCCTCCCTGTTCATCACCATCTCTCGAAGTTCACTCAGACTCACGTCCATCAAGTCCGTGATGCCATCCAGCCATCTCATCCTCGGTCGTCCCCTTCTCCTCCTGCCCCCAGTCCCTCCCAGCATCAGAGTATTTTCCAATGAGTCAACTCTTCGCATGAGGTGGCCAAAGTACTGGAGTTTCCGCTTGAGCATCATTCCTTCCAAAGAAATCCCAGGGCTGATCTCCTTCAGAATGGACTGGTTGGATCTCCTTGCAGTCCAAGGGACTCTCAAGAGTCTTCTCCAACACCACAGTTCAAAAGCATCAATTCTCGTGACTGAAAAGGACAAGGTGGCTGTGGGAGTGTTGTCCCAGACTGTGGGGACATGGGACGGGCCCGTGGCTTCTCTCTAGTCAGCTGGACATGCTGCCACTGGGTGGCCGGGATGCTTACAGGCAGTTGCTGCCATTGCCTAACTGGTCCGGGAGGCAACCAAGCTGACTTTGGGCCAAGATTTGTTCGCAAAAGTCCCACATGAAGTCAACACTCTCTTAACACTCCCCATAAATGGCTGTTAACATCCCAGACTACTAAATACCAGGGACTGTTATGTGAGAAACCCCCATGTTACTACTGAGCCTTGTCAGGCCCTGAATCTGGCCACTCTCTTTCTTGTGGGAGAAGGTGGGCCCTCACATGATTGCAAGGAAATAGGCCAGCAGCCCTGACTTGAGAGACCAGCCAATCCCGGACCCAGACTTGGCCCTATACACCAACAACACCAGGCTAGTGAAACAAGGACAATGACTGTTGGGATAGGCAGTAGTCATGGAAGAAATCATTGTTGAGGCTAGCTCTCTGCCATCACACTGGTCCACTCAACAAGCCAAACTATATGCTCTAATCCAGGCCCTCCAGCTGTCAAAAGGTAAGAAGACAAACATTTACACAGACTCCAGGTATGCTTTTGCCACACTACAGGGCTCTGTATAAGGAGAGAAGCCTTTGACAGCTAGTGAAAAAGATATTAAAAATAAGGAAGAAATTAAGAGCCTATTAGATGCTGCCTGGGAACTAGAAAGGATTGCAGTCATACACTGCTGAGGACGTCAAAAAAAGGATACCCTTCCAGGCTCAGGGAACAGACTGGCAGATAAGACCGCTAAACAAGTAGCCAAGGGCTTGGGGGTGACAAATGAAGCCCCTATTAAAGCTCTCATATGGCGGAGCTACCTGAGCTAACGCTGTTGCTGCTGCTGCTGGTAAGTCGCTTCACGCTAGACTCTCCAAAATACACTGAAGCCCAAAACCAACTAGCCAAAGCAGAAGGGGCCATCAAGACTGAAAAGGGATGGTGGGAATTGCCAAGTGGCAAATTATTGGTACTGGAGGAGCTGGCACCCACTCTGGTAAGGCAAACACACAAAGTGACCCATCTAGGCCATGATAAACTTGAAGAGCTAATTTGAAAATATTTCTTGGTTCCCCGCCTCTCTTCCCTATGCAGGACAAAATCTCAGAACTGCACTGCCTACGCACAGGTCAATGCTGCCTCTCGGCACAGACAGAAACCTCCAGGGATTCAGGTAAAATGCATGCTGCCCTTTGAACATCTGAAGTGGACTTCACTGAAATGAAACCTCACCGACACTACCATTACCTGCTGGTCATAGTATGTACATTCTCAGGATGGGTAGAAGCTGTTCATACCCGCACTGAAAGAGCATCAAAAGTAGACTGGTGCCTGCTTAGGGAGATAGTTCCCAGATTTGGATTTCTTACCAGTATTGGATCAGACAATAGCCCGGCTTTCGTAGCTGATTTAGTATAACAAGTAAGCAAAACTTTAAACATGAAGTGGAAATTACATACAGCATATAGGCCACAGGCTCCATCTTGAAAGCAGGACTCCATCTTGGGCCGGACTGTGGACTTTGTGCTATAGGTCCAGTATCTATGGAAATGACATACCAATTGAAAACCAGGCCCCCTGGATGGAAGAGCCCAGGGCTCATACCTAGACTCTCTGTTGCCTAAAAGAATACCCTAATTATCTGTGTAACTGAATAGAATCATAAATTCCATTATGCTTATTGGGGTATGACCACAAGCCTATTGATAATTGTCCACCATTAACTACCTAGGCTTAAGGCATATAAATCATGGGTTAACTTTGATTGTCTCTTTCTTTTCCTTTGTTCAGACTAGTTTCAGGGAATTTGGGGAGGTGGGTTTGGCACATACACTTAGGGTATATAAGGTTTCCAGAAAAACTGGTCAGGGTCCTTGGCTAAGAGGAGACTCTGCCTTGGGCCCGCCATTGTAATAAACTGCCCCCACTATCTGCATTGTCCTTCTGAGTGAGTTTGTTTCCCAGAACGCATGGCTACAACACTTTAACTATGTATTCTTTGTTATACAACAATTTCACCTGTCAGCTTTTCCCCTGCAGAATTAACAGCATAAATGTGCGAAGAGAATTTCATCATAGTTTTGAAAGATTTAAATGGAAATAAAAGAGTTGAACTGGGAAGAAGGCTGAGCACTGAAGAATTGATGCTTTTGAACTGTGGTGTTGGAGAAGACTCTTGAGAGTCCCTTGGACTGCAAGGAGATCCAACCAGTCCATTCTGAGGGAGATCAGCCCTGGGATTTCTTTGGAAGGAATGATGCTAAAGTTGAAACTCCAGTACTTTGGCCACCTCATGCAAAGAGTTGACTCATTGGAAAAGACTCTGATGCTGGGAGGGATTGGGGGCAGGAGGAGAAGGGGACGACCGAGGATGAGATGGCTGGATGGCATCACGGACTCGATGGACGTGAGTCTGAGTGAACTTTGAGAGGTGATAATGAACAAGGGAGGCCTGGCGTGCTGCAATTCATAGGGTTGCAAAGAGTCGGACAAGATTGAGCGACTGAACTGAGCTGAACTGAACATAAATATCATTTGACAAAATAATGGTTGAATACGTTATGGTGCATTAATAAGACAAAGGCTATGTAGCAGCTTAAATAATAGTTTTCCTACTTTAAAAACTTTGCGTTCACATATAATGCATAGAAAATGATCTAGAAGGATACACATTAAATTAAAGATATGATTTCTTCAGGGGGTGAGAAGGCTAGAGAAAGAAAGGGTAGGTCAGAAAAGACTTATGTTTAGTTGCATCACATGATGTGTTTTACCCTATACTGAGACCACATCATATTTGTAAATTTAACCATTATTTTTTAATAAAAGGAAAAATGAGACAATTTTACATTGCCTCAAAAATGTTTGCGTGAAAAAAGGAATAGAGGCATCACTCAGTTCAAACATCTAAATTTAAAGATAGAGATCCTGATGCCAAAATATTTGAAATTACTCAGAAAAGGAGAAATTTCTCGTGCCCTAAGCTATATCACTAAAGTCTCCTGACTCACATCCAGTGTTCTCTCAGGCTGCTCAAGTGCAAGGCTAGTATTCTTTAATTTTGAGCACAGTATCAGTAATTTTTGTGTTTTAGATGACGACGATGCTGAGGGTAGTAAGTCTTCACTAAGTGTAAGCAGATGTGTGCACCCCCTGTTATAGGAAGCAGAATTGAGTAGAAATTGATTATAACCACATTGCTTCCCCAGATTAATCATAATGAGCTGGTAGTAACGCTTCTACATGTGCTGCATGATAATAGTCGCTTGCAGAGTTTATGGTCCTAATTATTTAGTATTAAAGGCCTCATTTTGAGGTGCACAGCAACGTTCAATTAGAGAAAAATAGAGTAAATGCATTTGTTTAAACAAGAATTTACAAGGCATTATAGTTGCAGGCATAACAAACACTCCCAAGATCACTTCAAGAATTTGAATTCAGCAATAAGAAACCTGGCAAAATGATAATAGTAGACCCTGATTTTGTGAATACAGATGGTGCTGCAGCTTCTGAATGGTTCAATAAAAAAAATCTATTTGCAGATAATTCAACATCGCAAAGTCTAGTGGGATCAACTGCTTTCCCCCATATCCTTTCAGCAGAGAATATTCTGCTGTCCACATTTCCTAAAAGAAGACCTGAACCTTTGATGTTCAACACCAGGATCGAGTAACAACGAGAGACCATTTCACTGTGGGAGAAAAACAAAACAGCATTTGGCCCCATGTCCAAATTCCACTCCATTGTTCATTTACCAAAACTAAAATGACAATAAAAACAAGATTATGGACCTCATATATGCCTATAAAATAACTTCAGAAAATTACAGATCCAGGAAAAAAACATTCAAAAACATCAATATCAGCTATAAAACTATCTTAAAATGCAACAAATAATGTAATAAAGAACAGAGGTGGAATTTGGCTCTGAATTGAGTTGCCCACCTGCAAGTTATTTTTAGGCGTCCCTAAGATGGAAAGGAAAACATGAAAAAAAAAAAACAAAAAAACTTTCCGCAAGTCCCCATAAAAAGAATGCTCTGTGGTTGAATCCTCACTCAGATTTCAAACCAAGCCTTGGCTCTGCTACCCACAGACTTTGAATAAACTAAGGATAGAGGAAAATAAACAAAAGAAGATAAAAGAAAAGGTAAACATGTGCTTGTATAGAAAGGAAGAAATGAAACTACTTTAGCTAATTAAAGTTGTTTTTTTCTTCTCGTTCATGCTTAAAGGTAATCATACCTACCACATAAACAACTCATGAGACAGGTTACTTGAGGAGAAGTTTTAAAAATCTACTCTCTCTCTTTCTGGCTTCCAGAAAGTGCCAAAATTGGGCAATAGAAAGTTATTCTTCATATTGGGTGAAAGAAATAGAAAATAAACTACGATGAATGTTGCCCCTTGTCTCTTTAAATGCATTTTCTCTACACCTTCAAAATCTGTTAATGATGGAGGGCAATCAGATCACAAAGTGAGTGATTATCAGTTTATAATCATTGTTTTGTTCTAAAGATGATGAACTGTAAAATTATCCAACAATGAAAAAGTACATCCTGGAGAACAACATCCTGGGACTAGTTTTTTTTTCTTTTTCAGTAAATTCTAAAAATTGCATTTCAGATTGTGTGTGTGTGTGTGCATGTGTGTATGTATGTATGTGTGTGTGTGTTAAGTCGCTTCAGTCATGTCCAACTCTTTGTGACCATATGGTCTATAGCCTGCCAGGCTACTCTGTTCATGGGATTTCCCAGGCAAAAGTACTGGAGAGAGTTGCCATTTCCTCCTCCAGTGGATTTCAGGTTATAAGACTTACCAATCTCAACATAATGCCAACTGAAAAACCAGATTTAGTGGCCAAATAGAATATGTATATTTAGAGATGTGTAGGCCAGGTTTATGGGCTTCCCTGGAGGCACAGTGATAAAGAATCTGCCTGCATCTCAGGAGACATGGGATCTACCCCTGGGTCAGGAAGATCCCCTGGAGAAGGAAATGGCAACTCACTCCAATATTTTTGCCTGGGAAATCCTGCAGACAGAGGACCCTGGTGTGCTACAATCCATGGGGTGTCAAAAGAATTAGGCATAACTTAGTGACTAAACAGCAAGTCCATGTTTTGGTATAATGCAGAGGTTTCAGGTTAATGGCTCAGTGACATTGGGAGCCTGGAGGTTATCCTCTTCAGTCAGTCTGTCTTCTGTCAGGATCATTGCCATGGAAACCTTGGAAAGTAACTTACAACATTCATTTTTTACATATAAAGGATACTTCATCAGCTCATCTCAGTCCCGTAGCAGCATTCAACACAGCTGGCCTCTCCCTATTCTCCATGGTCATGACAGACAGACAGAGATTTGCTCAGTCATGTTGGACTCTTTGCAACCACACAAACTGTAGCCTGCCAGGCTCCCCTGCCCATGGAATTCTCCAGGCAAGAATATTGGAGTGGGTTGCCATTCTTTTCTCCAGGGGATCCTTCCTCCCCAGGAACTGAACCTGGGTCTCTCGCATTGCAGGCAGATCCTTTACCATCTGAGCCACACTCTCTCCCTATTTCTCCAACACCATCTGCTGCTTTTCTACCTTCCTGCTGTGTCATCGGCTTCTACCCGCCTACCTTCTGTACATGGGCATGTACCTGACTTCCATTCTGAGCCTGTTTTCTTCCTTGTCTTCACTTCATTCTATTTAATCATATCCATTCTCCATCTTTGCATATCATCTCTAGCCTATGTCCAACCTAGAAATCCCCTTTGAGCTTCATTCTCCTAGATGTTGCTGTCTCCTTGACACATCTACCAAAACACCCAAAAGTAATTTCAAACTTAATGTGGTCCAAAAACAAACTGTTCCCTTTTCTCTCCAAATCTGTTCTTTTTCTTAAATTCCCTGCCTAATTTCCTTTGTTTTTTTTTTAAGGAAATATAGTTGATTTACAAAATTAATATTAGTTTCAGGTGTACAACATAGTGATTCAATACTTTTATAGATTAAATTTCATTTAAATTTATTTTAAAATATTGCTCATATTCCCTATGCTTTACAGTATAATCCTTCAGTTCAGTTCAGTTCAGTCACGTTGCTCAGTCATATCAGACTCTTTGTGACCCCATGAACTGCAGCACGCCAGGCCTCCCTGTCCATCACCAACTCCCAGAGTTCACTCAAACTCACGTCCATCGAGTCAGTGATGCCATCCAGCCATCTCATCCTCTGTCATCCCCTTCTCCTCCTGCCCCTATTTATTTTATACGTAGTAGTTTGTACCTCTTAATCTCCTACCCTTATTTTGTCCCTCCCCCTTTCCCTCTCCCCACTGGTAACCACAGTGAAATAAAACATCCAATGGGTGAGACAGACATTATTAATTGTAATGTGTTAGCATAAGTGGTTAAAAAAATAAGCACAAAATAGGATAGGAACAGAGTCTAGAATTAGCACTTGGGAAGGAAATAATTTAAAGGGGATGTTTCTGAGCTATTATTTTCAGGGATGTTATGGCACCAGGATTTGCCTTGAGACCCTTTTCGTCTGCCTAAAGTACTGCTTTTGCTGGGGGTGGGGGCAATTCCCTAGCTATTCTATTCCAGGCCATTACCAATTCCCTAGAAGCAAGCATTCAGCAAATGCCAACAACTTTTCACCATTGCACTGTTACCATCACTCCCTGGCAAATCCATTCCCTTACTTTGAGAACTATTTCAAAGGTCCTCTCCTCTTTGAAGCATTTGCATTCTATCAGTCAACGTCCTCTCCTGAGCCTCTACAGGCTTCCATAATGGCATGAATAGTTATGAATAGTTGTCATTGCATATGCTATAGTGGCAGGGCTATTCACTTAGCTCACTGTATTAGTCACCTCAGGCTGCCTTAGCTAAACACCATATGCTAGGTGCTTAAACAGGAGATATTTATTTTCTCACAGTTGAGTTCTGCAGGCTAGACGTTCAAGATAAAGGTGTCATCTAGTTTGGTTTCTGGTGAGGATCTCTCCTTGGCATGTAGCCTTCTAGCTGTGTCTGAAGAAAGACATGTGGTGGAGAGAGAGAGTTCTGAAGTCTCTTCTTCTCTCCTCTTTTTAATAAGGGCACCAGCTTATGGCCCCACACTTATGATGTCATTTAACCTTTAACACTGTGTCAGAGGCCCTATCTCCAAATATAGTCACATTGAGATTTAGGTCTTCAATACATGAATACTGAGGAGACACAACATTTAGTCTATAACATACATGTGTCTCATAAAGACTGTTTCTTGGCCATAGTTTTATCCCAACATTTTCTTCGGAGCCTGACATAGATTAAGTTCCCCAAAATAAACTTTTAATGAAAGGATGGATGAATGAATCAATGGATAGATGGATGAAGAAATCCTAGATGAGGTGACTACTACTTAAGGATACAAGTTTTAATAGTTCTTTCTGAAAAAAAAAGAAAAAAGAAAAAGCTCCTTAAGTGCTGGGCTATAAAAATTTTATTTTATTATTTTATTTTCATACTATGAAGTGTCAGTCCCTCAGTCTTGTCCAACTCTTTGCAACCACATGGATGTAGCCCACCAGGCTTCTTTGTCCATGGGATTCTCCAGACAACCACCCTGGAGTGGGTTGCCATTCCCTTCTCCAGGGGATCTTTCCAACCCGGAAGTCAAACCAGGATCCCCTGCATTCCAGGCAGATTCTTTTCTGTCTGAGCCACAGGGAAGCCATATTTATACTATATAGGTAGCTAATTAACTACTCAACCTACTTGAAAGACTTCTCTACAAAAAAAAAAAATCAAATTATTTATTATATATTGCCTTCTTCGTTTAATTAAATTCAACTTTATATTTCAAAATTTCTGTGTTACTATTTTATCACAAGTATATTAATTCCACAATTCCTTTCATATAGTAACAAAACAAAAAAAGAATAAAATACTTAGATAACAAAAGAACTATAAGAATGTTATAATGGAAATGACAAAATTTAAGTGAAATTTTAAGAGATCTAAAACATTCCAAGTTCATTTATTCAAAGATTCAGTATTGTTAAGATGAAAATTATTCTCAATTGATCCATAGAGTGAACATAAGCTCTGTCAAAATTCCAGCAGGTTTTTACAAATACATTGAAAAATCTTCCAAAAATGTGTAAGGGATTGTAAAGACCTAACATAGTTGAAATAATTTTTTAAAAATTTAAGCAAGACTAGAAGATGTTAAGTATCCAATTTTAAATTCACTGTAAAACTATAGTTATGAAGACAGAATGGTACTAGCAAAGGATGAACATGTATATCAGTGGAACAAAATTGGGAGTCTACAAATAATTTCTTCCGTTTACAGTTAACAGATTTTTGACAAAGATACCAAAACAATTAAATACAGAAAAAGATAACTTTGTTAAAAGATTGTAATGGGACAATTATACATCCACAATGAGAAGAACTTTGACTCTTATTTTACACTATACAAAAAATTACTCAAAATTTAAGGAAAAAACTCATAATTTACTATAGACAAATATAAATGCTAAAATAATAAAATTTTTGGAAGATATATTCTGGACCCTGGTTAGGCAACTATTTCGTAGATGTGACACCGTAAGTACAGACTGTAGGGTCTACAGGATAATGGTCCCTTCAGGACTTCCATAATCCTAATTCCTAGATCCTATAAATATGCTCAGGTATTAAAAAGGGAATTAAGTTTGCCTATGGGGTCAAAGTTGCTAATTATCCTTAAAATAGAGATCTTATCCTATCTAGGAAAGATTAGCTGCAAGGGCTTAAGTGGAAGAGGAAGGGAGGTGAAGGAGTTAGAGTTAGATCACAGCAAAATGTGATGTGAAAACTAGACTCACTATTTTGGCTTTGAAAATTGACCAATTGAATCACAATCAATTCAACAGAGGCAACCTCTAGAAGGTGTAAAGAGCAAGGTAATATATTTTCTCATTGAACTTTCAAAAAGGAATACAATCCTACCAACACCTTGATTTTAGCTCACTGAGAACCTTTTCAGAATTCTGAACTACCAGACTTCATTATGATAACTTTGTGGCAACTTGTTATGGAATTCGTGGAAATCTAGTACAGGAGAAAATCTTCAAGATCTCAGATAAAGCGAAGATTTCTTAGATATGATACCAAAAGGACAAAAGGACAGGAAATTAAAGTTTTAAAATGATAAATTTGACCCTGTCAAAATTCACCACATCTGTGCTTGAAGAGATATTATTAACAAAATGAAAAAAAGAAAAGCAACAGAGTAGAAAAAATACTTGTAAAATATGTATTTGATAAAGAGTTCATACTTTAACCTACAGAGAATATATTTCAATAATAAGAAAATTTAAAAAAACAAAAGTAAATAAAAGATTTGAATATACATTTGAATGAAGAAGATATACAAATAGTTAACAAGTATAAAGAAAGATGCCCAGCTTCATTAGTCACTAGGAAATGCAAATCAAAACCACAATTAGAAACCATTTCACATCCCTTAGAACTGCTATTAAAGATTGGCATGCAGTAACAAACGAATGTGAGAAAGGAAATTCCTCATATGTTGCTAATGAGGATTTAAAATGATGTAGCCATTCTAAAAAAACAATTTGAGAGTTTCTTAAAAATTAAACATGTATTCGCCATAGTGGCAAATGGACCTAAGAATTCCACTCTTAGATATCAGTCCAAAAAAAAAGGAAAATATATATTCATACAAAGACTTGCACACAAATGTCCTTAGCAGCCATATATATATGAGACAAAAATGAGAAAAGGCCTAAATAGCCGCTCAATTGATGATTGGAGATAGAAAGTACTGCATCCATGTGACAGAACACTTTCCAGTAATAAAAGGAAACAAACTATTGATGCCTACGACACTGTGCACAAACCTCAAAAACATCATGCTGAGCGAAACAAGCCAGAAACAAGAGAACATATATTGCATTATTGCTTTTATGTGAAATGTACGTAAAAGGCAAATTTATAGAGACATATAACAGATTAACGGTTGCCTAGTGCTGCGATTCATGGGGTCGCAAAGAGTCGGACACGACTGAGCGACTGAACTGAACTGAACTGAAGATGGTAGTGGGTAGGGAGTGTGGGGGACAGAGTTTAACAGTTAGTGAAGTTGAGGGATCTTATTGGGGTGACAGGAATATTCTAAAACTGATTTGCTGTGATGCTTACACCATTTGTAAATTTACTAAAAAATGAACTGTATACTTGCAGTGGGTGAATATATGATATATAAAATATATCTCAAAGTTTCCCCAGTTCTAATCTATGATTTTTTTTTTTTCTATCTTTGGTTTAACACATTTCTCAAAAGAATAGCTCAGAAATCAGTGAAGACTGGCTTTTGATGCGGTAAAATCCAATTGAGGGGGAGGTATTTAGAAACCCTTCTGCTCTAGAAAGTGAGTTATAGCTATAAAATTATCCCGTTAGATATCTAAAATGTTGACAACTCCCAACTTCTACATTTTCAGTGACTTTAGAATGAATTTTTATGATGAACCTTCTATTTTGAAATAGAGTTAAATATTAAATAGTACATGATCAACTGTCTAAAAGAAATTAAAATAAGAAATAGGCTGCTTCTGGAAACTTCATCATGACTAGGTTGTCGTTCACTGTGAGGTAATTTATCAGCACCAAGGACTAAGAAAAAAGATGCAAATTAAAATATAAATTTGGTAAAGTAATTTTTGAAAATGCTTCACTTACCTCTTATTGAATTATAGCCAGTCTCCTCAACAAGAAGCCTTGCAGTTAGAATTTACAATAAAAGTGAAGATAACAAAATATATAATTCCCTAACATTTCATTCAGTGAACCATTAAACAAGAGGCGTGTTTGCAAAATCAAAACCTGAATATATTTTTATTAGTATTTTCAACAAAAGAACTTCTGGCACACATCCCAGACTCTATATTCAGAACAGAAATTAAGGCAATTAAAGTCTCATTGAGAATTACTGATAATAATATAACATAAACAGTGAGTCCCACATTCTAGCTCTCTTAGATAAGCTACCATTACAGAAGAGAATAGAGCAAGGAGAAATTCCAAATCTTATTTTTTGGTTACTATTAGCAACATTTGCAAGGAGTTAAGGCAAAGAAGGAGATAAGCAAAGAATCAAGGGTCCAGGAAGGAAGGGAACCTTTGTACCTTCTTCTCTGCCTCTGGTTTATAAAAACTGATTCATAGAGGACATAATAGCCAAATGAGACATATTAATAACATTAAATCTAACAGTCAAGGAAAAACTGAAACTAAATTCTGTTAAAATTATTTCAGAAAAGTTGATTGAGATTTTGAAATATCTGTAGACAATATGATTTAGTTAGTAATTCTCTAGATGAACACACAAATGAAAAATGATAGCAACACAGTATGTTTGCCATTATTCTACCATATTTTGAGAATATACTGATTGAAATTATTATTCTATTATAGATTCTTCAAAATTTCAAATGATTAACAGCAACTTCTCTAATAAAAACATTAAGAATTCAAATATACATTGCACTTTATAGTAACATTATTTTCCATAGAACATTTCCAGTGT
>SJYT01003316.1:0-29615 GCA_006410635.1 Cephalophus harveyi
TGCTGGAGGAGAGGCATCCTGATATACATGGTGGTGGCAGGGACACAACTGCCCTTGTTGAGCACTGAGGGCTGGGCACGTCTTTAGGACTCTGTATCCTTTGGTGTCCTATGTTCGAGCAGCACCCTGCACCTGGGCCTGAGGGTGCTTGCCATGGGATGTGTGCATAGGCCCGAGGGAGATCAACTTTGATAACATGAGACTCAGTCTGGGGAGAATCCACGGGGGTTCTGGACAAGAAGTGTTCCAAGCTTGGTCTTAAATCCCAGCCAGGGTTAAAGGGTGGGACACTAGGGGAGAAAGTGTTGCCAGTCTGTCAGAGAGGAAATCCATGTGGGCCATGAACAGGACATATTAGGGGACGTTATTCTGTTCACCACGTGGGGACCAGGGTGTGGACATCCTTGGGGATGTTACTGTGTCCACCACAGGGGGTCAGGATGTAGACAGGACGTGGACAACTGTGTGGACATTACTGTGTCCACCACATGTGGCCAGGACGTGGACATCTTTGGAGTCACTGTCCAGCCCACATGCCTTCTGTAACAGGAGAAATTCATGAGTCAACACCCCTGTGAGCCCCTGCTGTCTGATCTTTGGTCTCTGTTGGACATCTGAATCTCTGACCTCTGTGGAAGCCAGAGTCTGGGTGCATGATGGCACAGCTTGGTGACTGCATGGGTGGGTGACCATGTGAGTGGGTGACCGGTTTGAGTTACTGACTTCAGGGTGGGTTACCATATGAGTTGCTGACCCGGTGAGTGGGTGACCTCGTGGGTGGGTGATGGTGTGAGTGGGTAATCATGTGGACAGGTGAATGCATGACCTCGCAGGTTAGTGACCCCATGGGTGGGTGCCCACAGGGGTTGGTGGCCAGTGGAGGATCACTGCATGGGGTAGTGACCCCATGGGTGGGTGACCATGTGAGTCGGTGACCACACGGTTTGGTTGGCACATGACTCCATGGGTTAGTGACTGCACATATGGGCAGCTGACCCCACAGCCGGCACTATGAAGAGCAGCCCCTCTCTTGTCCCAGGCAGGCTGTTGGTGGCCAGCATCAACCTCACAGAGAACCTGGAGTTTGTCTGTGTCCACCTGGCCTTTTGCCTGGAGAAGCTGACCCAGTGGGGTCTCCCCTACCTTTGCACATGGGTGCAGGGCCAGTGCCCGGGGTCATCCACCGGCTATTCCAACACCGTCGCAGGTGACTTCATCTGGGCCGATGGGTTTGTTGGCAAAGTCATCAGGTTGAACTGGAAGCTGCTTTGGGGCTGAGGGACGGTGCATGGGTGGAGCTGGGCACCGGAGAGGTTGTGTCTCAGTCACGTTCTTTGACGTTACCAGCCTGAACCGGAAACCGCCTCAGGGCTGCCGGTCTGCACACTGAGGAGCTGGGCATTGCGGAGGCTATTCTCAGCCCTGCCTTGTGGGTCTCATCATCCATCCACATGTCCAATGAATGTGGGTGACTGCCAAGCAGGGGCCAGGTGGCAGGGTCCATGGTCTCCTCGGTCCTCCGTGTGTCTCTTGGGCGAACGCAGGGTGTGAGGTGATGATTAAAGGTGAGTGCATGATTTGTACAATCACATCCTCAGGGAGACAAACCTGGTTCTCGGCTCTGTGGCTTCCCCATGGGAGAGGCTGGGGTGCCCCCTCCCCCTGGGCACTCAGGCTAGCAGATGGTGACCCCCAGCTGGGGAGCGGAGGAGGCACTATGACATAGTGTCCATAGGAAGGGACTGAGTGCATAGCTATACCACTGAGAAACCCATTTTATTAGATAAGGGGCTTCCCTGGTGGCTCACTTAAGAAGGCCTTCTTATCTCTCCTTGCTAGACTTTGGGACCCTGCATTCAGGTGGCTATATCTTTCTGTGTCTCCTTTGCCTTTCTCTTCTCTCCTCATCTATTTATAAGGCCTCCTCAGACAACCACTTTGCCTTTTTGCATTTATTTTTCTTGTGGATGGTTTTGACCACCACCTCCTGTACAATGTTAGGATCCTCCATCCATAGGTCTTCTGGTACTCTGTGTGCCAGATCTAACCCTTGAATCTATTTGTCACTTCCAATGTATACTCACAAGGGATTTGAATAAAGCAAACAAACAGAGGAAAACAATACAATGGGAAAGACTCAAGAGGTCTTCAAGAAAATGAGGAATGCCAAGGGAACGTTTCATGCAAAGACAGGCACGATAATGGACAGAAAAATTATGGGCCTAACTAACGCAGAAGAGATTAAGAAGAGGTAGCAAGAATACACAGAAGAACTGTAAAAAAGAAATCTTAATAACCTGGATAACCACGATGGTGTGATTACTCACCTAGAGTCAGACGTCCTGGAATGCAGACACGTGGGCCTTAGGAAGCAGCAGTATGAGCAAAGCTAGTGGAGGTGATTACATTCCAGCTGAGCTCTTTCAAACCCTAAACGGTGGTACTGTTAAAGTGCTGCACTCAATATGACAGCCACTTTGGAAAACTTAGCCATGGCCACAGGATTGGAAAAAGTCAGTTTTCATTTCAATCCCATAGAAGGGCAATGCCAGACAATGTTCAAACTACTGAACAAATGCACTCTTTTCACATGCTAGCAAGGTAATTCTCAAAATCCTTCAAGCTAGGCTTCAACAGTATATGACCCAAAAACTTCACAGTCCACACATTCAAACAGTTGATTCTAAATGCACAGTGATGCCACAAAGATGGTCAAGGCAAAGACACACAATGTGGTTTTATCTATATCTAAATCAGTGAAATAAAGCATTCATTGCAAGGTGCCAACTTTTTTTAGCTGAAAAGAACAAAATCGTCTGATATTTGAACATAACATATCTTTCTGAATATTAAAAATAATTTTTAAATGAAATTCATTCTTGACAGTTGTTTTGAGACTATGGAACAAAGAAAAGAATCCTACAATAACTGGGGTAGCTTAAGCTGTATCTTTTGCAGATTGTTTTAAATTCCCTTACACTTTTATAGTCATAAATAGATATAATAGACAAGGTTTGGAGGAGACACACTCTCCCTGCCATGTGACCCATCAGAGTTGAGTGGGCTGGGGAGCCATGTCATGTGTGAGGTGGCAGTGCCATTTGCTAAAAAGGTATCCAAGCTAGGCTTCAACAGTATGTGACCCAAAAACTTCACAGTCCACACATTCAAACAGTTGATTCTAAATGCACAGTTATGCCACAAAGATGGTTAAGGCAAAGACACACAATGTGATTTTATTTATATCTAAATCAGCGAAATAAAGCATTCATTGCAAGGTACAAAGTTTTTTTAGCTGAAAAGAACAAAATTGTCTTATATTTTAACATAACATATCTTTCTGAATATTAAAAATATTTTTTAAATGAAATTCATTCTTGACAGTTGTTTTGAGACTATGGAACAAAGAAAACAAACCTACGTTAACTAGGGTACCTTAAGCTGTATCTTTTGCAGATTGTTTTAAATTCCCTTACACTTTTATAGTCATAAATAGATATAATAGACAAGGTTTGGAGGAGACACACTCTCCCTGCCATGTGACCCATCAAAGTTGACTGGGCTGGGGAGCCATGTCATGTGTGAGGTGGCAGTGCCATTTGCTAAAAAGGTATAGAAAGAAGGTGCCCCATAAAAAGAATGGAATATTGACATTTGCATGGAAGGTATCCTATTAAGTAAAATAACTCAGACAGAGATGGACAAGGAGGAGACACACTCTCCCTGCCATGTGACCCATCAAAGTTGACTGGGCTGGGAAGCCATGTCATGTGTGAGGTGGCAGTGCCATTTGCTAAAAAGGTATAGAAAGAAGGTACCCCATAAAAAGAATGGAATATTAACATTTGCATGGAAGGTATCCTATTAAGTAAAATAACTCAGACAGAGATGGACAAATACCGTATGGTATCACTTAAGAATCTAAAAACACCACAAAGTAGAGAATATCACAAAAATGGAGGCTCACAGATATAGAGAACAATCCACTGGTTAGCACTGGGGAGGGGAAGAGAGAGGGGCAATACAGAGGTGGGGGAGCGGGAGGCACACCATGATAGGTGTAAAATGAGCTCAAGGATGGACTGTACAACATGGGGAATAGAGCCAGGACTCTGTAATAACTATAAATGGAAAGCAAACATAAACAATTGTATAATAAGAAATAAAAGGAAAGAAAGAGTGAGGAGGAAGGAGGGAAGAAAGGAAGGAAAATGGTGTTTTTGGAGGTCACAAAGCCAACATTGATTAGGCCCATTTCAGCAAAGGAGTTCAGTTTATTTTTTTAATTAATTTATTTTAATTGGAGCTAATTATTTTATAATGCTGTAGTGGTTTTTGCCATACTTGACAGGAATCCACCACGGGTGTACATGTATTCCCCATCCTGAACCCCACTCCCACCTCCAACCTCATCCCATCCCTCTGGGTCATCCCAGTGCACCAGCCCCGAGCACCCTGTCTCGTGCATCGAACCTGGACTGGTGATCTACTTCACATATGATAATATACATGTTTCAATGCTATTCTCTCAGATCATCCAACCCTTGCCTTCTCCATAGAGCCCAAAAGACTGTTCCGTATATCTGTGTCTCTTTTGTGGTCTCGCATACAGGGTTATCATTACCATCTTTCTAAATTCCATATATATGTGTTAGTATACTCTATTGGTGTTTTTCTTTCTGACTTATTTCACTCTGTATAATAGGCTCCAGTTTCATCCACCTCATTAGAACTGATTCAAGTGTATTCTTTTTAATGGCTGAGTAATATTCCATTGTGTATATGTACCACTGCTTTCTTATCCATTCGTCTGCTCATGGACATCTAGATTGCTTCCATGTCCTGGCTGTTGTAAACAGTGCTGTGATGATCATTCAGTACACATGTCTCTTTCAAGTCTGGTTTCCTCGGTGTGTATGCACAGCAGTGGGATTGCTGGGTCATATGGCACTTCTAGTTCCAGGTTTTTAAGGAACCTCCACACTGTTCTCCATAGTGGCTCTACTAGTTTGCATTCCCACCAACAATGCAAAGAGTTCCCTTCTCCACACCCTCTCCAGCATTTATTGCTTGTAGATTTTTGGATAGCAGCCATCCTGACCAGTGTGAGATAGTACCTCATTGTGGTTTTGGTTTGCATTTCTCTGATAATGAGTGATGTTGAGCATATTTTCATGTGTTTGTTAGCCATCTGTATGCCTTCTTCAGAGCAAAGGAATTTAGAATGGAGCAGTGGGCTCCCACAGGTGGGCCAGGGGGAGTAGCCCACATCCCGTGCAGGCAATACTGGGGGGCATTGCCCATGAAGAATTTTATTACAAGAATAAAACCAAGTAAACGCTGGTTCTGTTTTGATTACCATCCCCATACTCAAGTATTCTAAGATAATGTCAGTAATTAAATACTTTTCCTCTGCAAAACCAAATTTTGTTAGTTTAAGTTTTAAATGTTTGTTGTCATATATGTCAGGTTTTAAGATTTTATATATTATTCACAAGATACAAAGTTTCAGTGTACATATATACAAATGCAATACAAATGTACACACATAGTATGCATGCTTATATATATATTATATATATATATATAATATACATAAACTCATACAGCCATAGTTTTACTAGTTATCTTTAAAAATTAATTGTCTTCTATGACAGAGTTCATTAAGAGAAGACCCTGTTAAACAATTGTCACCAACACAGGCTGCCTTGGTTACCACTGCTCCATTCCTCAGAGCATCCTGAATGGTTTGCAAGGCCTTGAGAACACTTCCTGCAGAGCCTGCAGTCCCCTAGGGAACGTACTAATACACACCCCACATTCAAACAGTCAATTCGAAACACAGACTGATACCACAAAAATTGTCAAGGTAAAGACACACAATGTGCTTTTATTTATGTCTAAATCAGTGAAACAAAGTATTCACTGCAAGGTACAAAATTTTTTTAGCTTGAGAAGAACAAAATCGTCTTATAGTTGAACATAAAATATCTTGCTGAATTTGAAATATAGGTTTTAAATGAAATTCATTCTTAATTGTCAGTTATTTTGAGACTATAGAACAAAGAAAATAAACCTATGTTAACTGGGGCTGCTTAAGCTGTATCCTTTGCAGATTTTTTTTTTTTTTTACTTCCCTTACCCTTTTTCAGTCATAACTAGATATAATAGACAAGGTTTGGGGGAGACACACACTCCCTGCCATGTGACCCATCGGAGTTGACTTAGAGAGATGAGGATGGCAGGTGAGTTTGGAGGCCTCTTTAGGGGAATTATAAATGCCTCATTTCTCCCACCAAAACATCTGAATTGCTCCCCATCCTCCGCTAGAGGTGTCAGGATGGGGCTTTGTGATGTCAAGGCTCACCCAGGGCCACCATTGGCTGGGGAAGAGACTTGCTGACCTCATAAAGCATGAGGGTGTGTCTCCCTGGGGAGGGTTATATATAGGGGTGCTCAGGGTCTCTGGAGCAGACCACTGGGAGGCCTCAAAATGACTAAGGTGACTGGGAAGCCACAAGGCTCCAGAGTAGTTAGGAAACACCTGCCTCCTGTTACCTAGGACAAAAGGATGAAGACCTCCTCTCATTTGAGGCCCAAGAAAAATGTCAAGGTGAGCTGAACCCACCCAAACTCCTCTTGCTCATTGACCCCACCCCATAAGACCCCCTCCCCTGTCCTTGCCTGGCACAGAACCCTTCTCTGCCCACGCTCCTTCTGAAGCTGTCATTCCCACCCACCTTCACCCTCTTCCCCAAACCAATGCCATTCTCTACCCCTCTCTTGTTTTCTCCAGGTGGCCAGGGCAACTGTGAGAGTGAATAGTCACCTTCAGGCAAAGGTGACCAAGAAAACTTCTCAGAAACCGCCCACCACAAGAAACTTAAAAAAATTAGAGGTTCAAAGCTCTGTAGCCAGTGCTCCAAGGTGAATGAAGAGCTGATTCAGAACGGACCAGAGGAGGTCCCAGAGAGTGTGGAGACTTCTGTCATTGCAGCAGGAATGGTGGGCAGCCAGTGACCTCAGATCATGTCTAGATACCTGAGAAATCTTCGGGGGTCTTGCCGCTGAGTACTGGCCAACAGTACAGACGTTGACTATTATACTAACTGCATACATTCATAATGAAAATAAAACAACCTGATGTGAAATTATGTTTGTCTCCGAGTTCTGTGAGAGTGGGGGGCAGAGAGGGAAGGGTAGGCCTAAATGTGTGAAGAGGGAGGGAGATGGGTCCTGTGGGGTTGGAGATGGGACCAGAAGGTCCAGTTTGCCAGAAAGTAGGGGAGGAAGAACTGGTTCCAGACTCAGCTTCAAAGATATACTTCCCATGGGAGAAGAGGAAGAGGACTTGGTGTTTCTCTGTGTGAGTGCAGAACTGGAAACTTGGCCTGGGAGCCGTGTCATGTGTGAGGTGGTAGTGCCATTTGCTAAAATGTATAGCAAGAAGGTGCCCCATAAAAAGAATGGAATATTGACATTTGCAGCAACATGGAAGGTATACTATCAAGTAAAATAACTCAGACAGAGATAGACAAATACTGTATGGTATCACTTAAGAATCTAAAAACACCAAAAAGTAGAGAATATCACAAAAATGGAGGCTCATGGATATAGAGAACAATCTACTGGTTAGCAGTGGGGAGGGGATGAGGGAGGGGCAATACAGAGGTGGGGGAGCGGGAGGCACACCGTGTTAGGTGTAAGATGAGCTCAAGGATGGACTGTACAACATGGGGAATAGAGCCAGGGCTCTGTAATAGCTATAAATGGAAAGCAAACGTTAACAATTGTATAATAAGAAAGAAAAGGAAAGAAAGATAGGGGAGTAAGGAGGGAAGAAAGGAAGGAAAATGATGGTGTTTTTGGAGGTCACAAAGCCAACATTGATTAGGCCCTTTTCAGCAAAGGAATTCAGTTTATTTTATTTTTTTTCCAGTAAAATTCAATTTTATTTTTTTTTTTTAATTTTTACTTTATTTTACTTTACAATACTGTATTGGTTTTGCCATACATTGACATGAATCCACCATGGGTGTTATTTTAATTTGAGGCTAATTATTTTACAACGCTGTAGTGGTTTTTGCCATACTTGATGGGAATCCGCCACAGGTGTACATATGTTCCCCATCCTGAACCCCCCTCCCACCTTCACTCCATCACATCCCTCTGGGTCATCACAGTGCACCAGCCCCGAGCACTCTGTCTCACGCATCCAACCTGGACTGGCGATCTACTGCACATATGATAATATACATGTTTCAATGCTATTCTCTCAGATCATCCCACCCTCACCTTCTCCCACAGAGTCCAAAATACTGTTCTGTACATCTGAGTTCTTGTTTATGTGGGTTATACATATCAATATTTACTGTATTAAAATTGAAAATGAGAAATTAAAATATTTATTCATTTAAAGATGACAGTAGTAAAACCACTGCATGTTAACATGAATAACATATTTTATGAAAAAAGCTATACAAAACAGTTGAAAGTTAGTGGAAAGAATAGCATTGTTTTACATTTTTGTATCCCTCTTTGATGTATGGCTTAATGTGAGAGAGCTGGGATATCATGTCTGTTTCTGACGTTAGTCTGCCACAATATCACACTTTAGTTTCCTCTGGAAAATTCCACCTGACCCTTGGAAAAAAACACAAAAAGCAAAAACATCTTAGCAGCATTATGAAAAGAGGTTTGATCCTGTAGATTCCAGCTGAAAGGGTCTCAAGGACTCCCAGGGTTCCCTGGACTCTGCAGTGTTACTTCATACTTCTTGGGTCCTGAAAATGTATTTATTAATTATACTGAAACTGGTCATTGTTATAATTAATCATACTTTACATTTGTGGATGCAGTCATTCTGCCTGTCCTGTCTGATGTTGTTACTTGGTGTAAAGCAGTCTGGAGCAGCACCAGGGAGTCGAAGGAATGGCAAAAGATCAGAATGAAACAGTGGTTATGCCAGGGCTATGGAGGGACCTGAAAGTGAGCAGTGTGGAAGCATGCCTTTGTGAAAAAGCATTTCTGTAAGCCTCTGCTTGCAGCTGGGCTTAAAATGATAAAACAGGACAAAGCCATTCCCTTGGAAAATTAAGAACTCATCATGGGGAACTGATAAAGACAAACAGTGAATGTAGTGAAGTCGCTCAGTCATGTCCGACTCTTTGCGACCCCGTGGACGAAGTATAACCCAAAACACCCACAATGAAGTCATTGTTGCAAGGAGTAGCAACAGAATGTGGGAGTGGACTGTTGCAGACAGAGAACGGATCAGAGAAACCTGTCTTCTATGGGTGGACCTGGAGAATTTTTCAAAGGTGACCAGGGAAGGAAACATTCTAGATGGGGTGAAGGGAGTGTCTGAAGGCATGGAGGCAGGACTAGATCACCAGTATTGAAGGCGCTGCTGCTCCAGTGCTGAGGGTGGGCTGTGAGAGGGGGTAGAGGTCTAGAAACCAAAACATCTACCTCCTCTGGAAAGTTTCAGAAATGCAAATTCTCAGGCCCCACTCTACTAGATACTGCTGAAGAAGTCGGATGGTCAAGAAACCAAGCACCACACTCAGAGAGTTGGAGAACTCAGGTTTATTACACCAGCGGGCCCAGAGGAGTTAACACTTCCAGCTCTGAGCACTGAACAAAGGGGTTAAAAAGGTTTTATAGACAGTGCAGAACATCAGACTATAGTGGCAGTGCTGAATGTTAATAGGCTAGTTTAAGCCAGGTGTTTCGTGCAAGTGGGAAGAGCTGTTAGGACATGGCGGGGGAGGGTCGTGCCTGACCTTTAAACAAACAAACATGTTTAAGCAGGAAGCTTGTTTTAAGTTTCCATTTTCACAAAACTGTGCAACTTATGTGACTTTGCAAGGAGCAAGCTGAGTTGCAAGGAGCAAGCTGAGTTACAGACGCCTAAGTCCAGTCCCACCACTTATCAGTTTGGTGACCCCCAGCAATACTCTTCACCTTTTGGAATCCCATTTCCTGCAACTCTGAAGTGGCCACAGTAAAGATATATCCCTGATAGGTGTGCAGGCAGGCTTGGATAGGACAATGTGTGTATAACATTCAAGCGGGGTCTCACGCAGCCCTCAGCAGAGGGGAAGGGACACCCTTCTCTTGCCCACCCTTCTCCATGTGACTGCCCTCAATATGGAACTAGGCGCACTCAAACAAGTTCTCTTGCTCAGTTGACTTGTTTTGGTGATTACCCGTTTGGCCCCAATAAACACCATTCCCTTCCCTTTTTGGTTCCTCATCAGTAGAATGGAGATCATGAGATGTGCTCTTGGGCTAGAGCTAGGACATGAGATTACGGGGAAACAATCTCTCCCACATCCTGGTGGGCATGCTTCCCTCACTCTTTTTCCTCACTGCTGTGATTGTCCTTCCACGTGTGCCCAACATCACCTCCTAGAGGGAGCGCTCTTGCAGCATTCTTGTGGGAAGAAGCCTTACAGTTTTCTCAGAAGAGCTACGGAAAGCCCTGCTCTGCTTCTACCCAATCTCCATCTTACCTCAGTCTTGGGGTGCCTGTGCTCGCCTCATTTTGTGCATGGGGGTGGGGCCAGGAGCTGGGAGGCTTGGGGGCATGATGGGAAGGGCTATCAGTCACCACTCGGTCAGAAAGGCTAGTCTGGAGACTCTGAGCAGTGCGACCCTGGAAGTTGGAGGCTCAGTGAGCTCCATGCACCTTGGAGTCTACACACTGATCCCAGGGCTGATCTGAGATGAAATAGGGCAGCCGGCACCTCCAGCATCCAGATCTTCATGTGGCATATGAAAATGCAGGTGCCAGTGTTTCAGCCCAGATCCCCAAATCAGACTCGCAAGGGTGGGACTCTGAAAGCGGCATTTGAGTTTCAGCGGCAGAGTGATACTGAGGAATACGTGTGAAACTCTGGCAGGTCAATGCTGGCAGCAATTTCCAGCGAACCTGCCATACCAAGGTCATGGAGGGGCATGTGCAAGGTTAAGGTCTTGAAAGGTGGCTTTTGAAATCTCCAGGTAACTTTGGAATGGACAAAGACTCCAAGCTTCCAAATATAATTTTACAGCACAATTTTAGTGTTTCATCATATTCAAATTCCTTGGACTTAGAAAATTCCCAGGTGGCTCAGAAGTAAAGAATCTGTGTGCAATTTGGGAGACCTGGGTTCCATCCCTGGGCTGGGAAGATGCCCTGGAGGAGGGCATGGTAACCCACTCCAGTATTCTTGCCTGGAGAATCCCCATGGACAAAGGAGTCTGGTGGGCTTGAGTCCATGGGATCGCAAAGAGTAGGACACGACTGTGTGACTAAGCATACACAAGTGATATGGTCAGTAGCAGATAACCACAAGTCATTGGTAACCAGGTGTGCAGGACCCCGGGTGTGGATTGTGTGTGGTTTAGCACTGAGTTAAATGACCTGGGCTGAGAATGAATAAGTAAATATGTATTTGTTTGTGCTAAGGAGAAACATAGGTGAAAGAGTCATTGGATAATAGACTCATTGCTGCTAACGGATGCAAGTGATGTGGGCCAGGAGGAGGCTGAACTCCTCCTAGAGGAGGAGGATTATTATTTATGTACAATAAATGTCCAAATATGTTCCATCTGAAATGTGATGAAGCAGAAGTTTGAGGTGAAAGACACAATGGTTTTATTGTGAATCAAAACAGCTCCCCTTTGAAAATTAAAAAAAAAAAAAATCACATGGGCATGTAATTTTATCCCCATGACCTGGGGCTAAAATTTTTTCCTGACTCATTGGAAAAGACCCTGATGCTGGGAAAGATTGAAGGCAGGAGGAGAGGGGACGACAGAGGATGGGATGGTTGGATGGCATCACCGACTCAATGGACATGAGTTTCAGCAAACTCCGGGAGTTGGTGATGGATAGGGAAACCTGGTGAACTGCAGTCTATGGGGTTGCAAAGAGTCGGATATGATTGAGCGACCGAACTGAACTGAGTTGAACCTGGGGCAGTGACAGTTGATTCTTTCTAAGAACAAAAACACACTCAGGTTCACGTTAAATCTTTAATGTTTATTTTCCTATTGGGTTTTACAAAATAAACTGGCTTTTCTTCCTCTCCAAAAAAAAAAAAAATAGTAATAATGAAATCTTGTTTCAAGTTAGGATAACAATCCATGAGCTTCAGAATTTACCTGTTAAACTGCCTTTCACTGTATTCTGACAGCAGCCATGTTTAGCTGAATGGAGACTTTTCTGTAACCCATTTCCCAGACCATCCTGGTCCACCTACTGCTCAGGCAGCCTGGAATGACTTACTCGTCTGCACTTACACTGCTGGAACCTGTCGGAGCTAGTTGATGAATAAGTCAAAGGATCAAGCTTGCTTGGTTTGGGACAAATGACTGCAATTTTTGGGAGGACATGGGTCGATGAGGGCAAAGCGCCTGCTTTGCTACAATCTATGCCAACTGGATGGGTTCCAAGCAGTCAGCCTGGACTCCAGGTCTAGACAAGTCAACTTGAGTGTACGATGGCTGTAGTCATCTTCCACAAGGGGACAGATGATGGCATGTAGGGGATCCAGTCACTGTCATATAGGAAGAGAGCCAGGAGTCTGTCTATTTGGGGAAACCATTCAGCCATTGAAGAAGAGCACCTCCCACAAACGGAATCTCAGGGGAGCCAAGGGTGAACATTTTTGCAGGGGTTGACAACACATTTACTGCATGCTGAGGTTTCATTCAGCCTTACGTGGACCACATGCAGGTCACCTGTTAACTTTGTATTTCAGACTGCTTTTCCAAGAACCATTGGAAGGTAGTGGTAGTATACAGGAAACATCTCTGACACTGGTTTCATCTCTCAGGGCTTTTTTTTTTTTTTTTTTCCCAAATGGATAAGCATGGCAGGGAAAAGTCAGGGCTTATCTTAAGGAGGAATCCAATCAATTGTGGATACCGATGTGCCACAGGAGGAATGGCAAACCCATGTGGCTTTTCTGTAAGAAACATGCCTTAGATCTTAAACACGATTGCTGCTTTGTATCCGATACAGGGCTTTTTCATGTAATAAAAGAATGCATGTCCACCTTTAAAATATGACGTAGAGTCAAAAGCCATGTCGTAAAAATATCTGGAAAACTACACATCTGGGCAAGTAGAGGGAAGTACAGCTGTTTACAATATTTTAACAAGTTAGTGGTGTGAGGGTTTGGGGAAGAAGAAACTGACGATGACCATGCCACTCACAGGTGCTGGAGATGGATCCAGAGTGAATTCAAGTGTGTTCCTGAGGCCTCGGATTTCCAGAAGGTGTTTACATGCCATGTGGAGTGGGATGCTCATGCAGCTCATACATACGGGGATTGTTGCTAATGGTGTGACTGAGAAGTCTGCCGATGCCCTGTTGGGCACAGGGGTAGGGTTTAGCCTTGTACTTCTCAGCTGATCTCTTCCTTATTTTCTTCAATATTTTCTCATCAAATAGTTCTTTTTCTTGGTAATGCACAGGTGGCTTTTGCCAGTACTTTGCTTCTGCCTCCTTGTAGTCCAATCCATCCACTGTAGCAATTGAACAAATGATTGCTTCTGGCAGAACTTCCAGAAGGAAGCTCACTGGGTCATCTCTCATCAGAGCCAGCGCTTTCTTGTCTATGTGTTTGTAGATTTCTTGTAAATGTCTTACCACGACATCTAGCTGATCGTCATCCTCCAGGTATGTTTCAACGCAGATCACGTACCTCTCTGAATTCAGAAATGATTCAAGCCACCTGGATTCTTTCCTGCCTTTGACGATGTCCAGAAGATGCGGGTCGGCCCCCTTTCTTTTCACGATGAAGTCCACCAGCTTCTGGTTGGCTCGGTCCCGAGCAGCCCTCATCCGGTCAGGGAGGATTCTCTTGCAGTGCCTCTTTGCAGCCACGGGGGTCTCCTCCTCAGAATCTTCCAGGTCGGAGTAATTCATCTTGGGGAAATCCATCTGCAGATCACCTTCTTGGATGGCTTTCCTCATGGGGTAACTGAGGTCAGCAGCATAATAGTCCAGGAAAGAGCCCACAAAAGACCCATGAACAAGCCCTTCTCTGTAGCTGGAAATCAGTGAGAAACACCAGTTCACACTTTCCCCGTATACTTTGCTGGCTCTCTTCATTAGCTTTTCTTTGCCATTATAATCCAGATGCTTCAACCTTTGAAGAGGAACTTGAATGCCGCTCTTCTCACAGTGCATGTTGGCCTCAATCAAAAGCACCCTTTCGGTCGACTTGGTTGGGCTGACACTCTTAACCACGGCTGGCCAAAATGGGTGATTCTGAAACTTAAACCAGACTAGCATTCCTCTCTCAGTGGGACACAGCTCCTCTGGGAACGCCATGCTTGTCAGATGTCCTGCTTCCTTGCCCCCGCCCTCCTTGATGGCATTGGTGGTCTTAATAGTCTTTGAGCCATCTGAGGCTTGGGATTCTTGCCACTCTTCCTCACACCCTGTGGCCTGCAGCTTCCTTTTTCTGTTTGCTAGGTGGAATGAATAACACAGGCTCAGGTGAGGGGCATTGGAGGATGCTGCTGCACCTTCCGAGTCTGAGTTACAAAGCTGTCCTGCTTCCTTGCCCCCGCCCTCCTTGATGGCATTGGTGGGCTTAATAGCCTTTGAGCCAGCTGAGGCTTGGGATTCTTGCTGCTCTTCCTCACACCCTGGGGCCTGCAGCTTCCTTTTTCTGTTTGCTAGGCGGAATGAATAACACAGGCTCAGGTTAGGGGCATTGGAGGATGCTGCTGCACCTTCCGAGCCTGAATTGCACGTGCCCTCTCCAGGGTCAACATTCACTGAGGAGGTAGCACGTTCAGGGGACCTAGCCAGGGACTTTGGGCAGGTGTTGTGCACCCCCTCTTCCAGAGCCTTGGGCACAGTGATGACGAAACCCGGTGTAAGTGATGGAAGCACACATCTACCCCTAACATCTATACCAACCTCCTTCACTGTACAGGGCAAAGACATAACTTTTGAGGTGTCCCTCTTTTCCTTGCCCTCTTTCTCATGGTCATCTTCTGAAAGTGACGGGAAGTTTGGGTTTTTTTCTGTTTGCTAGGCAGAATGAATAACACAGGCTCAGGTGAGGGGCATTGGAGGATGCTGTTGCACCTTCTGAGCCTGAGTTGCACATGCCCTCTCCAGGGTCAACATTCACCGAGGAGGTAGCACGTTCAGGGGACACAGCCAGGGACTTTGGGCAGGTGTTGTGCACCCCCTCTTCCAGAGCCTTGGGCACAGTGAGGATGAAACCTGGTGTAAGTGATGGAAGCACACATCCACCTCTAACATCTACACCCACCTCCTTCACTGTACAGGGCAAGGACATAACTTTTGAGGTGTCCCCCTTTTCCTTGCCCTCTTTCTCATTGTCATCTTCTGAAAGTGATGGGAAGTTTGGGTGCACCACACAGCTCTGAGATGATTCTGTTTGCATTTTGCTTGGGATCGGGGCGATGGGTGTGCACAACTGTGGCTTGTTCCTATATGGGCCATCCTCCCTCTCTGAAGGTACCACAGGTGATTTGGAGCTTTCCCTTTTCCTCACAATCCTCCATAGACCCCGATTGGGCTCCTGACACCTTCTACGATGTTGCTTTTGCAGTCTCCTTGGAGACTGCGTCTTGGACTCTGGATCACCCGCGACTCTTGCTGGAGTGAAATTTCCATTCTTATTCAGAAGGTCCCAGGCCATTGTAATAGCACATATGTAGGCCATTTCCTCTTCTTCTGGGGCACTGGGCTCTGGCTGGGCTGCTAGTGAGGTGGCGATGGATTCAATCATGGACTCCTTTAGGGTCTTTATCTTTGTTTTTTTCACTCTGATTTTTTCATCTACTGAGAGTATCTGAACTTCCAGAGAAAGGGCCCTTTTTCTCTTCTGTTGTGGTGAGATGCTGGGTCTGGACAAGACCTTGGCTGGCCAAAAGCGGCCTTTCCAAACGCATAGGACATACCTGGTGTCCATTGTGATTCAACTTGGGCACCAAGGATTAGTTAGCTGAGGCTGAGGGGTCTGGCCGTCATCCCCACAGCTACGGCAGGTCTCTCTTAAACAGTGTGCTTGCCTACAATCTTTGCCTATGACTACAAAGCATTTACAGCCTGTGCAGCCTGTGCTTTTGTGCCCGAATCTTTGAAACATGCCCGAAGTTGTGTTTTCAATGGCCTATAATGGAGAATACTAGAATGTGAAAAAGAAGAAAAGAGTCAGGACAGGTTGGGGGGAGAGGCATATGCCTTTTGTGAAAGTGGAAGGCTTGGCCAAAGAGCATTAATGAGAGATAAGGCGAGGAAGTATTAAGGCTATTTATCCATGTGCCTAGGGGTTAGAGACACGGCAGAAATGTGGGGAGAAATTACCAAAGGTACCGGAGGAGTTTTATAAGCCCAGTACTTTGCTTCTGCCTCCTTGTAGTCCAATCCATCCACTGTAGCAATTGAACAAATGATTGCTTCTGGCAGAAGAACTTCCAGAAGGAAGCTCACTGGATCATCTCTCGTCAGAGCCAGCACTTTCTTGTCTATGTGTTTGCAGATTTCTTGTAAATGTCTTACCACGACATCTAGCTGATCGTCATCATTTAGGTATATTTCAATGCAGATCACGTACATCTCTGAATTCAGAAATGATTCAAGCCACCTGGATTCTTTCCTGCCTTTGACAATGTCAAGAAGATGCGGGTCAGCCCCCTTTCTTTTCACGATGAAGTCCACCAGCTTCTGGTTGGCTCGGTCCCAAGCAGCCCTCATCCAGTCAGGGAGGATTCTCTTGCAGTGCCTCTTTGCAGCCACGGAGGTCTCCTCCTCAGAATCTTCCAGGTCAGAGTAATTCATCTTGGGGAAATCCATCTGCAGATCACCTTCTTGGATGGCATTCCTCATGGGGTAACTGAGGTCAGCAGCATAATAGTCCAGGAAAGAGCCCACAAAAGACCCACAAACAAGCCCTTCTCTGTAGCTGGAAATCAGTGAGAAACACCAGTTCACACTTTCCCCATATACTTTGCTGGCTCTCTTCATTAGCTTTTCTTTGCCGTTATAATCCAGATGCTTCAACCTTCGAAGAGGAACTTGAATGCCNAGCATAATAGTCCAGGAAAGAGCCCACAAAAGACCCACGAACAAGCCCTTCTCTGTAGCTGGAAATCAGTGAGAAACACCAGTTCACACTTTCCCCATATACTTTGCTGGCTCTCTTCATTAGCTTTTCTTTGCTGTTATAATCCAGATGCTTCAACCTTCGAAAAGGAACTTGAATGCCGCTCTTCTCACAGTGCATGTTGGCCTCAATCAAAAGGACCCTTGCGGTCGGCTCGGTTGGGCTGACACTCTTGACCACGGCTGGCCAAAATGGGTGATTCTGAAACTTAAACCAGACCAGCATTCCTCTCTCAATGGGATACAGCTCCTCTGGGAATGCCATGCTTGTCAGCTGTCCTGCTTCCTTGCCCCCGCCCTCTTTGATGGCATTGGTGGGCTTGATAGCCTTTGAGCCAGCTGAGGCTTGGGATTCTTGCTGCTCTTCCTCACACCCTGGGGCCTTCACCTTCCTTTTTCTGTTTGCTAGGTGGAATGAATAACACAGGCTCAGGTTAGGGGTATTGGAGGATGCTGCTGCACCTTCCGAGCCTGAGTTGCACGTGCCCTTTCCAGGGTCAACATTCACTGAGGAGGTAGCACGTTCAGGGGACACAGCCAGGGACTTTGGGCAGGTGTTTTGCACCCTCTCTTCCAAAGCCTTGGGCACAGTGAGGATGAAACCTGGTGTAAGTGACGGAAGCACACATCCACCTCTAACATCTACACCCACCTCCTTCACTGTACAGGGCAAGGACATAACTTTTGAGGTGTCCCTCTTTTCCTTGCCCTCTTTCTCACGGTCATCTTCTGAAAGTGACGGGAAGTTTGGGTGCACCCCGGAGCTCTGAGATGACTCTGTTTGCATTTCACTTGGGATCGGGGCGATGGGTGTGCACATTTGTGGCTTGTCCCCATATGGGCCATCCTCCCTCTCTGAAGGTACCACGGGTGATTTGGAGCTTTTCCTTTTCCTCACACTCCTCCGTAGGCCCCGATTGGGCTCCTGACACCTTCTACGATGTTGCTTTTGCAGTCTCCTTGGAGACTGCGTCTTGGACTCTGGATCACCCGCGACTCTTGCTGGAGTGAAATTTCCATTCTTATTCAGAAGGTCCCAGGCCATTGTAATAGCACATATGTAGGCCATTTCCTCTTCTTCTGGGGCACTGGGCTCTGGCTGGGCCGCTAGGGAGGTGGCGATGGATTCAATCATGGACTCCTTTAGGGTCTTTATCTTTGTTTTTTTCACTCTGATTTCTTCATCTAATGAGAGTATTTGAACTTCCAGAGAAAGGGCCCTTTTTCTCTTCTGTTCTGGTGAGGTGCTGGGTCTGGACACGACCTTGGCTGGCCAAAAGCGGCATTTCCAAACGCATAGGACATACCTGGTCTCCATTGTGATTCAACTTGTGCACCAAGGATTAGTTAGCTGAGGCTGAGGGGTCTGGCCGTCATACCCACAGCTACGGCAGGTCTCTCTTAAACAGTGTGCTTGCCTACAATCTTTGCCTATGACTATGAAGCGTTTACAGCTTGTGCAGCCTGTGCTTTTCTGCCCGAATCTTTGAAAGATGCCCGAGGTTGTGTTTTCAATGGCCTATAATGGAGAATACTAGAATGTGGAAAAGAAGAAAAGAGTCAGGATGGGTTGGGGGGAGGGGCATATGCCTTTTGTGAAAGTGGAAGGCTTGGCCAAAGAGCATTAATGAGAGATAAAGCAAGAAAGTATTAAGGCTATTTATCCATGTGCCTAGGGGTTAGAGACATGGCAGATACATGGGGAGAAAATACCAAAGGTACCGGAGGAGTTTTATAAGCCCTCCAAACCCAACACCTTGCCTTATTTGTTACTTTGTGTGTGTTAGTCACTCAGTCCTGTCCGACTCTTTGTGATCCCAAAGACTGTAGCCCACAGACTCTTCTGTCTATGGAATTCTCCAGGCAAGAATCCTGGAGTGGGTTTCCATTCCCATCTTCAGGGGATCTTCCTGACCTAGGAATAAAACCCTGATCTTCTGCACTGCAGGCAGATTCTTTGCCATCTGAGCTACCAGGAAAGCCCTATTTGTTACTACTGTGCATGAAAGGGCCATCATGTGGGGAGGCTGGGATATCTTGACTGGGACCTTGTTTGTGTCACTGGACATTCTGTGCCTTGTGTACTCCTTGGGGCCCATCCCAGGAGAATGCTTAACTTTCTCTTTCCTAAGGAGCCAGTGCACCACTGCCTGTGCACCCAGTGGAGCCAGAGGTGATCACCAGCATACAGATATATTGGGTGTCAGCACATTGCTATGTTAAATAGCATGAGCTTGAAATCCAGAGGTGCATAGAGAACTGATTCCAGATGAAAGGTTTAGGAAAAGGGGAAGGGCTTACCCATCCACCTCTAACATCTACACCCACCTCCTTCACTGTACAGGGCAAGGACATAACTTTTGAGGTGTCCCTCTTTTCCTTGACCTCTTTCTCATGTTCATCTTCTGAAAGTGACGGGAAGTTTGGGTGTACCCCAGAGCTCTGAGATGACTCTGTTTGCATTTCGCTTGGGATCGGGGCGATGGGTGCGCACAAATGTGGCTTGTCCCCATATGGGCATCCTCCCTCTCTTAAGGTACCATGGGTGATTTGGAGCTTTTCTTTTTCCTCACACTCCTCTGTAGGCCCCGATTGGGCTCCTGACACCTTCTACGATGTTGCTTTTGCAGTCTCCTTAGAGACTGCGTCTTGGACTCTGGATCACCTGCGACTCTTGCTGGAGTAAAATTTCCATTCTTATTCAGAAGGTCCCAGGCCATTGTAATAGCACATATGTAGGCCATTTCCTCTTCTTCTGGGGCACTGGGCTCTGGCTGGGCCGCTAGTGAGGTGGCAATAGATTCAATCATGGACTCTTTTAGGGTCTTTATCTTTGTTTTTTTCACTCTGATTTTTCCATCTACTGAGAGTATCTGAACTTCCAGAGAAAGGGCCCTTTTTCTCTTCTGTTGTGGTGAGATGCTGGGTCTGGACAAGACCTTGGCTGGCCAAAAGCGGCCTTTCCAAACGCATAGAGATTCAATCATGGACTCCTTTAGGGTCTTTATCTTTGTTTTTTTCACTCTGATTTTTTCATCTACTGAGAGTATCTGAACTTCCAGAGAAAGGGCCCTTTTTCTCTTCTGTTGTGGTGAGATGCTGGGTCTGGACAAGACCTTGGCTGGCCAAAAGCTGCCTTTCCAAATGCATAGGACATACCTGGTGTCCATCGTGATTGAACTTGGGCACCAAGGATTAGTTAGCTGAGGCTGAGGGGTCTGGCCATCATACCCACAGCTATGGCAAGTCTCTCTTAAACAGCGTGCTTGCCTACAATCTTTGCCTCTGACTACAGAGCGTTTACAGCTTGTGCAGCCTGTGCTTTTCTGCCCGAATCTTTGAAAGATGCCTGAGGTTGTGTTTTCAATGGCCTAAAACGCATAGGACATACCTGGTGTCCATTGTGATTCACCTTGGGCACCAAGAATTAGTTAGCTGAGGCTGAGGGGTCTGGCCGTCATACCCACAGCTACGACAGGTCTCTCTTAAACAGTGTGCTTGCCTACAATCTTTGCCTATGACTACAAAGTGTTTACAGCCTGTGCAGCCTGTGTTTTTCTGCCCGAATCTTTGAAAAATGCCCGAGGTTGTGTTTTCAATGGCCTATAATGGAGAATCCTAGAATGTGAAAAAGAAGAAAAGAGTCAGGATGGGTTGGGGGGAGGGGCATATGCCTTTTGTGAAAGTGGAAGGCTTGGCCAAAGAGCATTAATGAGAGATAAAGCAAGGAAGTATTAAGGCTATTTATCCATGTGCCTAGGGGTTAGAGACACGGCAGATATGTGGGGAGAAAATACCAAAGGTACCGGAGGAGTTTTATAAGCCCAAGCCCTCCAAACCCAACACCTTGCCTTATTTGTTACTGTGTGTGTGTTAGTCACTCAGTCCTATCCGGCTCTTTGTGATCCCAAAGACTGTAGCCCACAGACTCTTCTGTCTATGGAATTCTCCAGGCAAGAATACTGGAGTGGGTTTCCATTCCCATCTTCAGGGGATCTTCCTGACCTAGGGATAAAACCCTGATCCTCTCCACTGCAGGCAGATTCTTTGCCATCTGAGCTACCAGGAAAACCCTATTTGTTACTACTGTGCATGAAAGGGCAATCATATGGGGAGGCTGGGATATCATGACTGGGACCTTGTTTGTGTCACTGGACATCCTGTGCCTTGTGTACTCCTTGGGGCCCATCCCAGGAGAATGCTTCACTTTTTCTTTCCTAGGGAGCCAGTGCCCCACTGCCTGTGCACCCAGGGGAGCCAGAGGTGATCACCAGCATACAGATATATTGGGTGTCAGCACATTGCTATGTTAAATAGCACGAGCTTGGAATCCAGAGGTGCATAGAGAACTGATTCCAGATGAAAGGTTTAGGAAAAGGGGAAGGGCTTACCCTTGGCATGCAGATCTTGGCAGATGTGGTTCTGGAACTGGATCTGTTGATTCTCAGACTCAGACTGCACATCTGTCAGACCCTTCGCCCTACTTGGTGCTTCTGAAGTGCACAGAGTTCTCTCAGGGGTCAAACAGCATCAACTGTACAGACCCAGGACATGAGCACCTCCAAAGTGGATCTAGAAAATGCAAAAGAAGATAGGAAATTAAGCCACTGAACCAGGGATTGGTTCATCATGCTTCCTTCCCCAAGTCTGGAATGCATGCCACTCTGAAACAGAAATGTTAGTTAAATCTCACTTATAATGTGGGAGTCACATTTATTTCTCCCTTCTGTTGCATTTTGAAATACTTCCACGGAAAGCTACTGACTTTCTGCCACTCCCTCCTATCTCAGAGGAGTGGGGACAACCAGCTCCATGAGAGCCTTCATCTGCCCTGAATACACAGGTTTAGTAGGAGCAGCCACAAAAGACCCTGAATTGCCAAAGCAACCTTAAGAAGGGTTGAATAGCCAAAGAAACCTTGAAAAAGGAGCCTCAGGAATCAGGCTCCCTGATCTCAGATGACACTACAAAGCTATGGTCATCAAACCAGTATGGTACTGGCATGAAAACGGAAACACAAACCAGTGGAACAGAAGACAGAGCCCTGAACAGATAGCCTTAGTAGTTCATCTGCCCTGAACACATAGCTTTAGTAGGAGCAGCCACAAAAGACCCTGAATCACCAAAGCAACCTTGAGAAAGAAGGGTTGCATTGCTGAAGCAACCTTCAGAAAGGAGCCTCAAGAATCAGGCTCCCTGATCTCAGAGGACTCTACGAAGCTATGGTCATCAAACAGGTATGGTACTGGCACAAAAACAGACACACAGACCAGTGGAACAAAAGACAGAGCCAAGAAATACAGCCCAGTGCATACGGTCAATTCATGTATGACAAAGGAGGCAAGGGTAGATTGTCACTGAACATCACCAAGTCCATGTGCCCAACACACAACAAGGCCAAACAATACTCAAACATTGGAGCTTGGAACAGAGAAAGGTTTATTACAAGGCCATGCAGGGAGATGGGCGGCTCATGCCCTATAAACCCCAATGTTACTGAAAGCTTTCATCAAAGCCCTTTTAAAAGCACTAGTTGAGGGAGGGACGTGGTTAGTTGTTACAAACTTCTTGTCAGAGCCTCTGTTCTTGAGGTCAGGTCATGGTCAGATGAGGTGTTCCTATAAATCTCTACCAAACAAATGTTATTCTCTGTCCCAATACGAAAGGGCAATGTCCCAAGGAGCAACTTTCACCCTCCAAGGTCCTGGGCCTGGCTAAGAGGAGGCAGAGCTCAGCCGGTAACTCCCTCAGGGCCAGGTCGCCAGACCCTCCTCATCTGTCATCGCTGAAGGAGCCAGGTGTCCAACCCAAGTGGCCCCTCAGTCTCCTCAGGACTCCCCAAGGGGGAGAGACCAGGTCCCACAGACAGCAACCGAGGCTGACTGCCACTGCTATGGGATCAAAGAGATAGGGACAGGGGAGAGGTTCACTGCTTGCCTCAAAGGCTAGTGGGGGGCCTTGGTGAGGGTTCTGGAGCCGTACAGGACACATCCCCCAGCCTGTTCTCTGGGGTTCCAGCTAAGGCCAGGTGAGCTGGAGGGCCTCAGGGAGAAGGCCCAGATCCGCCTCTTACCTCACTCTTCACTTCACTGACCACCACTCCACTGTTGTCTGAATCCTGTCACTAAGCATCCTTTCTTAACAGTTGGTAGCTTGTGGGTGGGGCCCACTGCTGCATTGTCCAATGGCTGAGCAGGACCACTGTGGCACCGACCAGTGGCTGAGCAGGACCACTAACTGTCGCTCATTGGCAGTTGGTTGCCAGTGGGCTCCGCCCACTGTGACACTGACCAATGGCTGAGCAGGGCCACTAAGTGTCACTCATTGACAGTTGATTGCCAATTGGAAGGGCCCACTATGGCACTGACCAATGGCTGAGCAGGACCCATTGCCTGGCCACAGGGTGCAGAGTAATAAGGCAGAGCAACAGGTGCCGTGCTATGGGCTGAGCTCACTGTGTTCTGTTACAATTCTCCCCTTTTCTTTGATACTCCTCAGTCTTGAGGATAACACATGAGTATGTTTAAACTTGGCAGAGGAATTTGTGTTTAGGGTGTCTGGGTTTCAACCTCCAATTCCATTTCATCCTTCCCCATCTTTCAGGGAATGTGGCAACAACCTGTCTAGCTGTTTCCTGTTGAAGTGGGGCATAGTCCTACCTTGACTGGGGAAATGATAGCAAGTTATAAATACTCCCAATTTCCAAGTCCTCAATTCGAGTTTTATATAAGAAAGATTTTGTATAAAGGATTCAGGAGAATGAGCCTGAAAACCAGTCTGGGGAGACATGTTGTCTGGTAGCCAGACTTGCAGAAGTATAATATACCAAATTATTTTAGGTCATGAGTAACTTGAGGGGCATGGCTTCTGAATATCTGGAGAACATAGATCAAAATCAGTAATATTCCAGACAGAGACCTTAACCATTAAAATTATATACACTAGTTGACTCAGTAACCAATCCTTCTGTTATTCTCATCAAAGTGAAAAGGAACCAGAACTGGGGTAAGAACAACACATGTCACAAAGATCCTGGCAAAATGGTATTTGGTAATGGAAGGCAATCCTCTTTTTGCTCTAAAGGCATCACTGCTTGCCCTGAGTTGCTTACTTTTTCTCATTTTACCTTCACGCCCCCAAGGGATTGTTCTCAATAGAGCTGTGTTATTTCAAGGGGCAAAGTAAGCAATCCTTGGTTTTAGGCATTCATTGTATCTTACGAAAGCCAGGTTTTTCGAAAGAGAGTACTTCATATCTCACTTAATTAAGCAGCTAACAGTTCCTCTTTCACTGTTCATTCTTAAGTACTAGCATATACCACAGTCAAAATCCCCTCTCCCTTCAAGGGTAAGTGTCAATGTAAGATTGTCTTGTCATAAAAAGTAAGCAATCCTTGGTTTTAGGCATTCATTGTATCTTACGAAAGCCAGGTTTTACGAAAGAGAGTACTTCATATCTCACTTAATTAAGCAGCTAACAGTTCCTCTTTCACTGTTCATTCTTAAGTACTAGTATATGCCACAGTCAAAATCCCCTCTCCCTTCAAGGGTAAGTGTCAATGTAAGATTGTCTTGTCATTTTGCTGATTCTGCTGCAGACAGCCTTAGGTCCATTGTGGTTGCCAGTGAGAGGGAAAATTTGCTTCTCCTACAAGTTTGATAAAAATTTCTTAACCAAATTCAGTGATATATCTGACCTATGTTTGTTTAAAGACCTTCCTATGAATTTGCATGAAGATTAAGTAGTTTTGCAAAGCACAGCTTAACTGTCTATTAAAGACTTAAAAGGCAAGGTTGAAGATCTGATTACAATGTGTTGACAAAGAAGCTGAATCAAGTTGCTGTGGTAGAACCAGAATTATGGCTGATAGATTATGCCAGGACATATAGTAAACTTTACGTATACCGTATAATCTTGGAAGGCTTATCACCCTTTGAAAATACTTCCCATGTAATTCAACATATCAAATGAAACTAATTCAGTATTCCTTCTTCAGATGCCTTAAGGGCTCCCTAAACCAATCCATTCTGAAGGAGATCAGCCCTGGGATTTCTTTGGAAAGAATGATGCTAAAGCTGAAACTCCAGTACTTTGGCCACCTCATGCGAAGAGTTGACTCATTGGAAAAGACTCTGATGCTGGGAGGGATTGGGGGCAGGAGGAGAAGGGGACGACAGAGGATGAGATGGCTGGATGGCATCACTGACTCGATGGACATGAGTCTGAGTGAACTCCGGGAGTTGGTGATGGACAGGGAGGCCTGGCGTGCTGCGATTCATGGGGTCGCCAAGAGTCGGACATGACTGAGCGACTGAACTGAACTGAACTGAACTGAAAGAACCTTAAAGTCAGCTGGACGTCAAAAGAAATTTAATGAAAATTTGACATTTGGGAAGTCTGTCAAAAAGTCTCAAAACACTTGGCCAAATAAGGTCATTGGTCACTGTAAGACAATGCAAATATAATCTAAAGGTTACATAAATTATGGCACAAGATCTGGCACTCAATAAATACTTAATAAATGGACGACTGAAGGATAAATGCAGTGAGATTAGTTAATACTGCCATCACCTACATCTTCACTAGCAATCTTGTAAAGTGATTGAGCCCAGATTCCTCCAAGTTTCTCCTCCTGATGTGGATCTTTGTTTAGTGGTTGAAGGTTTTGGAGGAAATCTGAAATGCTCATGACTATAGGTTCAAAGGAACCTCCTCTGAAAATACATGTATTATCTCATCTTGGGAGATTAAATCTCCTTTAAGCAACAGCATTTTTCTCTAGCGCTGGCTGCATGAAAACTTTCCAGCAGTATAAGTTTCTGAAGCAGTGCTTATTCTGGCAACAAAGGAGAAATCCTTAATAAAATACATGTTGGTATTATCTCATCTTGGGAGATTAAACCTCCTTTAAGCAACAGCATTTTTCTCTAGTGCTGGCTGCATGAAAACTTTCCAGCAGTATAAGTTTCTGTAGCAGTGCTTATTCTGGCAATAAAGGAGAAATCCTTAATTGGCAGAGCATAGGCAATTATTTTCTGACAAGGAGGCACACATCAAAACTGCATGTCAGGAGGATACTACTGAGCTATAATGCTGAAGCTGATCTCTTTGGGAAATTTGTCTCAGCCATAGGAATGACTGCCCCTTTAAAGCAAAATAAAAACAGAAACAAAAACAAAAACAAGAAAACAGCATCTGGCATCAAGTCTGCAATTTCAAACATTCTATGCTATTAGTCACTGCAAGATTAATTCCTGGCCCAATGCATGCTTTTTCTATGAAAAATTTTATACATGCAGAAAATTTGATAAAAACAGAAACAAAAACAAAAACAAGAAAACAGCATCTGGCATCAAGTCTGCAATTTCAAACATTCTATGCTATTAGTCACTGCAAGATTAATTCCTGGCCCAATGCATGCTTTTTCTATGAAAAATTTTATACATGCAGAAAATTTGAAAGAAGAAAGCAAAATCATTCACCATTCAAAGAGAGTCAGCATTAAAATCTGGAGAATTCCCCTTTTGTCATTTTTCTATGAATATTTTAGCATAATTATGTTTGTGTATTATATGTAAAGAGTTTACTTACATTCTGAGTTTTCCAATTTAATGTGATAACATAGCAGTACATAGCAGTTCTCCATGTTTTGTTTGCAAATTATCCACAGATATTAGAGAGCCGTTTACCAGAGTTTAATCTAATCTCAGCCTAACCATGTATAAAGCTCCTTTTTTTACTCAAAGCATATGTCCTACTTCCCTACTATATACTGATATTTTTTCCCTTTATTCTTAGTAGCTTTAATTACATATTTAGGTTCAAGCCCTCAACTCTTAAACACCTTAATTTTTATTGGAAACTAAGAGTCAAGTAATTGTGAACTGTTTGTCATACCAGTATTTTCTGATTGGAAACTTATGCTTTAGTTTTCCTCTCCTAAGAAGGCAGAGGTTGGTAAACTTAGATTTGTCCAGCAACCAATGTTCCATTTTTACTCAAAACATATATCCTACTTCCCTACTATATACTGATAATTTTTTCCTTTATTCTTAGTAGCTTTAATTACACATTTAGATTCAAACCCTCAGCTCTTAAACACCTTAATTTTTATTGAAAACTAAGGGGCAAGTAATTGTGAACTGTTTGTCATACCAGTATTTTCTGACTGGAACCTTATGCTTTAGTTTTCCTCTCCTCAGAAGGCAGAGGTTGGTAAACTTAGATTTGTCCAGTAACCAATGTTCCAGTATTTTATCCTATTTGAATTGTGACCCAGATAGTCAATGAATTCTTGCCATTTAACTTGGATCACTTTCAAGTTTCCAAAATCTGGAGAAAGCTACTTTAGGTAGACTTAATATTTCATCATATCAAGTTATTGATATTTTCTTGCTGACACATTTGCAACAGATATAAGGTCTTATATGATCTCTAACAAACCTAAGTACAACAGTTATGTTACATTTAGAAAACCAACAAACTTAAGCTAGCTTCAATACCAGATATCAATTCAGTACTGAATATTTCCCAGATCAAGAGGTTTGACATCCATTTTGGTCAATTTTCTAAATATTACGAAGTATAGCATGCTGTGATTCATGGCGTTGCAAAGAGTCGGACACGACTGATCGACTGAACTGAACTGAATATTTCATCATATCAAGTTATGAATATTTTCTTGCTGACACATTTGCAACAGATATAAGGTCTTATTTGATCTCTAACAAACCTAAGTACCACAGCTGTGTTACATATAGAAAACCAACAAACTTAAGCTAGCTTCAATACCAGATATCAATTCAGTACTGAATATTTCCCAGATCAAGAGGTTTGACATCCATTTTGGTCAATTTTCTAAATATTACGAAGTATTTAATTTGTAAGCACTGTTAGTTTTGAGTCAGTTAAGTGGTGCTCATTTACAAGTTAGCTCAGAAGGATTATTACCCAAAATGGTCCCATTTCCTGAATGGGCTGCATTCAGGAAAAAAAATTTGAGTTTCCTATAGGCAGCACATTTACACACAAGACAAATACAAACACACACAAAGAACAGAAACTAATTCCTGCAGGGCAAAAACAAAAGGGTGAAGTTCAACAATTTCTTCTACTTTTTCAAACAAAGATTCCTCTTATTAAAAACAAACAACGTGAAAATGGAAAGACAGGGAATCATGACCACACGTGTCATAGCAATTCACCTGACAAACACATAGTCAACAATAACAGTGAGGGAAAGTTAAATTTACTTAGTTAACTTCATGCTTTCTCCTGGAAATATTTTTATTTTCTCAGTGTCAGAATTCTGAAAAAAGTATTTCATCAAGCCAACTTTTTTCCAACTGCCTATGCAAAAAGAACCAGTTTTGGAATTTCAGACATTTCATCCTAACCAATTTTTCCCTCACCATAGTCTAAAGAAGATAGTGGCTATGCAGTGTTAAAAAAAAAAAAATCATTTTTCTCATACCTTAGGGTGACTATAGGATGGAACAGAGCTCTGATTATCACAGCAGGTATTATCAAATACTGAACAAACAAATGTAATGCAAAACAAGCTTGAGTGACTTACCCTAGGTGATACCAAATGTGGACCATAGTTCTGGATGTCTGTCTCCTCCAAACAGCCTCCTGCATTGCGGGGTGGGGAGCAGCTAGCACCTGTCAGGGAGAGTCCTTCTTAGTTACACAGAGAAAAATAAACTTAGGCAGCTCTGCTAGAAACTTGAGAAGTGGCTGCCTCTGATCAAGTTCAGTCTGCCATGGGCAACTGCCATGGTTGCCATAAATTGAGAAAGAAGGGGAGAGCCTCAGGAATCAGGCTGTATGATTTCAGATGACACTACAAAGCTGCTGTCATCAAGAGAAAAATAAACTTAGGCAGCTCTGCTAGAAACTTGAGAAGTGGCTGCCTCTGATCAAGTTCAGTCTGCCATGGGCAACTGCCATGGTTGCCATAAATTGAGAAAGAAGGGGAGAGCCTCAGGAATCAGGCTGTATGATTTCAGATGACACTACAAAGCTGCTGTCATCAAACAGGTATGGTATTGGCATGAAAACAGACACTCAGACCAGTGGAACAGAAGAAGGAGCCTAGAAAGAGAGCCCGGTGTATATGGTCAATTCATCTACATCATAGGAAGCAAGGGTACATGACCGGGAAAAGATGCCCTGTTCAACAGGTGCTGTTGGAGAAACTGGACAGCTACATGCAAAAGGATCAAACTGGACCATTTTCTTCCACAAAAATGGATTAAATGTATGGCCTGAAACCATAAAACTCCTAGAAGGAAACACAAGCCATAAGCTCTTTGACATTGGGAATGACAGTGATGTTTCTGGATAGAGGCCAAAAGCAAAAGCAATGAATCAAAAGTCCCAAGGATATAATGTACAGGATAGAGAATATAGTCAATCACATTGTAATAACTCTGTATGGTAGCAGGAGGTAACTAGACTTGTC
>SJYT01003317.1:0-11686 GCA_006410635.1 Cephalophus harveyi
GACTCGATGGACGTGAGTCTGAGTGAACTCCGGGAGTTGGTGATGGACAGGGAGGCCTGGCGTGCTGATTCATGGGGTCACAAAGAGTCAGACACGACTGAGTGACTGAACTAAACTGAACTGAAGCAGCATAATTTATAGTAACTGTCCAGTTTTCCCAGCACCTCTTATTGAAGAGGCTCTTTTCTCCATTGTATGTTTTTGCCTCCTTTATCAAAGATAAGGTGTCCATGGGTGTGTGGGATTACTCTGAGCTTTCTATCTTGTTCCATTGGTCTATATTTCTGTTTTGGTGCCAGTATCATACTGTCTTGATAACTGTAGCTTTGTAATTTAGTCCTAAGTCAGGAAGGTTGATTCCTCTAGCTCTATCCTTCATTCTCAAGACTGCTGTGGCTATTTGGGTTTTTTTCTGTTTCCACACAAATTGTGAAATTTGTTGCTCTAGTTCTGTGAAAAATATCACTGTAATTTGATATGGATTGCATTAAATCTGTAGATTGCATTTAGTGATATAGTATTTTTTGCAATATTTATTCTTTCAGCAAGGAACATGGAAAATCTCTCCTTTTGTTTATATCATTTTTGATTTCTTTCATCAGTGTCTTATACTTTTCTGTATACAGCTCTTTTTTTTTCCTTTGGTAGGTTTATTTTAAGGTATTTTATTATTTTTGTTGCAATGGTAAATGGGATTGATTCCCTAATTTTTCTTTTCTGATTTTTTGTTGTTAGTGTAAAAGAATGCAAGTAATTTGTGTATTAATTTTGTATCCTGTGACTTTGCTAAATTCACAGATTGACTCTAGTAATTTTCTGATAGCATCTTTCAATTCAGTTCAGTTCAGTCGCTCAGTCATGTCCGACTCTTTGCAACCCCATGAATCACAGCACGCCAGGCCTCCCTGTTCATATTGCTGAAGCCTGGCTTGGAGGATTTTGAGCATTACTTTACTAGCATGTGAGATGAGTGCAATTGTGCGGTAATTGGAGCATTCTTTTGCATTGCCTTTCTTTGGAATTGGAATGAAAACTGACCTTTTCCAGTCCTGTGGCCACTGCTGAGTTTTCCAAATTTGCTGGCATATTGAGTGCAGCACTTTCACAGCATCATCTTTCAGGATTTGAAACAGCTCAACTGGAATTCCATCACCTCCACTAGCTTTGTTCGTAGTGATGCTTTCTAAGGCCCACTTGACTTCACATTCCAAGATGTCTGGCTCTAGATGAGTGATCACATCATCATGATTATCTGGGTCGTGAAGATCTTTTTTGTACAGTTCTTCTGTGTATTCTTGCCACCTCTTCTTAATATCTTCTGCTTCTGTTAGGTCCATACCATTTCTGTCCTTTATCGAGCCCATCCTTGCATGAAATGTTCCCCTTATCAAGCCCATTTTCTTGAAGAGATCTCTAGTCTTTCCCATTCTTTTCTTTTCCTCTATTTCTTTGCATTGATCGCCAAAGAAGGCTTTCTTACCTATTCCTACTATTCTCTGGAACTCTGCATTGAGATGCTTATCTTTCCTTTTCTCCTTTTCTTTTCACTTCTCTTCTTTTCACAGCTATTTGTAAGACCTCCCCAGACAGCCATTTTGCTTTTTTGCATTTCTTTTCCATGGGGATGGTCTTGATCCCTGCCTCCCGTACAATGTCACGAACCTCATTCCATAGTTCTTCAGGCACTCTATCTATCAGATCTAGGCCCTTAAATCTATTCCTCACTTCCACTGTATAATCATAAGGGATTTGATTTAGGTCATACCTGAATGGTCTAGTGGTTTTCCCTACTTTCTTCAATTTGAGTCTGAATTTGGCAATAAGGAGTTCATGATCTGAGCCACAGTCAGCTCCCGGCCTTGTTTTTGTTGACTGTATAGAGCTTCTCCATCTTTGGCTGCATAGAATATAATCAATCTGATTTCGGTGTTGACCATCTGGTGATGTCCACGTGTAGAGTCTTCTCTTGTGTTGTTGGAAGAGGGTGTTTGCTATGACCAGTGCATTTTCTTGGCAAAACTCTATTAGTCTTTGCCCTGCTTCATTCCGCATTCCAAGGCCAAATTTGCCTGTTACTCCAGGTGTTTCTTGACTTCCTACTTTAGCATTCCAGTCCCCTATAATGAAAAGGACATCTTTTTTGGGTGTTAGTTCTAAAAGATCTTGTAGGTCTTCATAAAACCGTTCAACTTCAGCTTCTTCAGCATTACTGGTTGGGGCATAGACTTGGATAACTGTGATATTGAATGGTTTGCCTTGGAGACGAACAGAGATCATTCTGTCGTTTTTGAGATTGCATCCAAGTACTGCATTTCGGACTCTTTTGTTGACCATGATGGCTACTCCATTTCTTCTGAGGGATTCCTGCCCGCAGTAGTAGATATAATGGTCATCTGAGTTAAATTCACCCATTCCAGTCCATTTTAGTTCGCTGATTCCTAGAATGTCGACGTTCACCCTTGTCATCTCTTGTTTGACCACTTCCAATTTGCCTTGATTCATGGACCTGACATTCCAGGTTCCTATGCAGTATTGCTCTTTACAGCATCGGATCTTGCTTCTATCACCAGTCACATGCACAACTGGGTATTGTTTTCGCTTTGGCTCCATCCCTTCATTCTTTCTGGAGTTATTTCTCCACTGATCTCCAGTAGCATATTGGGCACCTACTGACCTGGGGAGTTCCTCTTTCAGTATCCTATCATTTTGCCTTTTCATACTGTTCATGGGGTTCTCAAGGCAAGAATACTGAAGTGGTTTGCCATTCCCTTCTCCAGTGGACCACATTCTGTCAGACGTCTCCACCATGATCGGCCTGTCTTTTGTTGCCCACGGGCATGGCTTAGTTTCTTTGAGTTAGACAAGGCTGTGGTCCTAGTGTGATTAGATTGACTAGTTTTCTGTGAGTATGGTTTGAGTGTGTCTGCCCTCTGATGCCCTCTTGCAACACCTACCATCTTACTTGGGTTTCTCTTACCTTGGGTGTGGGGTATCTCTTCACGGCTGCTCCAGCAAAGCACAGCCGCTGCTTGTTACCTTGGATGATGGGTATCTCCTCACCACAGCCCTTCCTGACCTTCAATGTGGGATAGCTCCTCTAGGCCCTCCTGCGCCTGCGCAGCCACCACTCCTTGGACGTGGGGTTGCTCCTCCCAGCCGCTGCCCCTGGCCTCAGACACAGGGTTGCTCCTCTTGGCCGTTCCTGCGCCATCGCAGCCTGGCACTCTTGGCTGCTGCCCCTGACCTGGGACGTGGGGTAACTCCTCTTGGATGCTGCCCTTCAGGCATGGGGTCCTCCCAGCTTCTGCCCCTGACCTCAGACATGGGGTAGCTCCTCTCGGCCGTGCTTAGTGCACTGGTTGGCTTCCTCAAAATTAAGAACTTTTGTACTTCAAAGGCACTATCAAGAAAAAGCTAAGATAATGCACAAAGTGGGAGAAAAATTTGCAAATCACGTATCTGATAAAAGGCTAGTATCCAGGATATAAAAGTAATTATAACTCAGTGTTTTTATTACTTGACAGTGCTATTATCAAGAAACCAAATAACCCAATTGAGGTGAGGTGAAGTCGCTCAGTCGTGTCCGACTCTTTGCGACCCCATGGACTGTAGCCTACCAGGCTCCTCTGTCCATGGGATTCTCCAGGCAAGTATACTGGAGTGGGTTGCCATTTCCTTCTCCAGAGGATCTTCCCGACCCAGGGATCGAATCCAGGTCTCCCGCATTGGAGGCAGACGCTTTAACCTCTGAGCCACCAGGGAAGCCCCCAATAACCCAATTAAGAGCAGGCAAAGAGTTTGAACAAATATTTATTCAAAGAAGATATAAAAAATGGCCAATAAGTATATTCAAATTCATTCAACATCATTAGTCATCAGAGAAATGCAAATAAAACTACAGTGAGTAAAACTTCTCATCCACTAAGATGGCTAAACTAAAAAAGACAGACAGTAACTAGTTTTCATGAAGATATGGTGAAATTGAAACCCTCATCCATTACTGGTAGGAAATAAAAATGGTAATTCCATTAGGAAACAGTTTGACAAATCCTCAAATGGTTTCACATATGACCCAGTGATTCCATCACTAGGTATATATACCCAAGAGAAATAAAAACAAATATCCACACAAAACTTGTACATGAATGTTCATAGCAGCATTATTCATAGTAGCCAAAATATGGAAGTGACTCACATATCTATCAACTCATGAATAGATGAATACAATACATTGTAGCCATAAGATGAAATATTTTTGACAATAAAAATAAATTAAGTACTAAATATATGCTGCAGCATTGGTGGACAGTGAAGGTATTATGCTAAATGAAAGAATCCAATCACAAAAGAAAATATCCTGTATGATTCAATTTGTCTTTTTCACAGCTTTATTGAGGTATAATTGGTCAAAACGTATATATTTAAGGTATACAATCTGAAAAGTCAGTATACATACACATTGTGAATGTTCAACACATTCAAGCTAGTCAGTATATCCAACGCCTGACATAGCTGTTACTTTCTCCTGTGTTTCTGTGTGTGCATACATTGAGAAAGCCCAAGATCTATTGTCTTAGCAAATCTCAAGTACATGACATAATATTGTCAGTTATAGAAACATTGATGTACATCAATTCTCCAGAATGTATTCATCTTGCGTAGCTGAAACTGTGTACCTCTTGACCAACATCTCCCAATTTGCTCCTCCATCTACTGCTAATATCCATCATTCTACTTTCAATTTCTATCTGACCATTTTAGATTCCACATATAAGTGAGATAATGGACTTCCCAGGTGGCTCAGTGGTAAAGAATCTGCATGCCAGTGAAGGAGCTGTGGATTCAACCTCTGGATCAGAATGATCACCTGGAGGATAAAATGCCAATCCATTCCAGGATTCTTGGTGGGATAACCCCATGGACAGAGGAGCCTGATGGGTATAGCCCATGGGGTCACAAACAGACACAACTGAGCAACTGAGCATGCATTAAGTGAGATCATACACTATTTGTTTTATTTCACCCGGCATAGTGCTTACCCAGTTAGTTTAGTTGCCTCTAAAGGCAACATTTTTAAGGCTGAATAGTATTCCATCATAGATGATAGACAGGTAATTTGCATATATATGTGGATTTCCATATATTGGCTATTATGAATCATAATGTAATGAATTGGAGAAGGCAATGGCACCCCACTCCAGTACTCTTGCCTGGAAAATCCCATGGACTGAGGAGCCTGGAAGGCTGCAGTCCATGGGGTCGCTGAGGGTCGGACATGACTGAATGACTTCACTTTCACTTTTCAATTTCATAAATTGGAAAAGGAAATGGCAATCCACTCCAGTGTTCTTGCCTGGAGAATCCCAGGGATGGGGGAGCCTGGTGGGCTGCTATCTATGGGGTTGCACAGAGTCAGACATGATTGAAGCGACTTAGCAACAGCAGCAGCAGCAAGTGACTGTAATGAATATAGGAGTGGAGATATCTCTTCAAGATCTCAATTTCATTTCCTTTGGCTATATAACCAGAAATAGAATTGTTGTATCAAATAATAGTCCTATTTTTTACTTTTTAAGGAACTTCCATACTATTTTCCATAATGGCTATATTAATTTGCATGCTTCCCTGATAGCTCAGTTTGTAAAGAATCCACCTACAATGCAAGAGACTCTAGTTTGATTTCTGGATCAGGAAGATCTCCTGGAGAAGGGATAGGCTACACACTCTGGTATTCTTGAGCTTCCCTTGTGGCTCAATTGGTAAAGAATCCACCTGCAGTGCAGGAGACCTGGGTTCGATCCCTGGATTGGGAAGATCCCCTGAAGGAGGGAAAGGCTACCCACTCCAGTACTCTGGCCTGGAGAATGGGGTCGCAAAAAGTCAGACACAACTGAGTGACTTTCACTTCACTTTACCAACAATGCACAAGGATTCCCACTTCTCTACATCCCACCAATGCTTGCTATCTTTATTTCTTTTAAATTTTTTATTGGAGTATAATTGATATACAATATTGTGTTAAATTCAGGTGTATAGTAAAGTAAATCAGTTATACATATATCCACTCTTTTTAAAGATTATTTTCCCATGTAGGCCATTACAGTGTATTGAGTAGAGTTCTCTGTGCTATACAGTAGGTTCTTATAATATTTTACATATAGTAGTATGTATACATCTATCCCCATATCTAAATTTGACCCTCACACTATCTTTATTTTTGATTATTGTTGTTGCTGCTGTTGTTCAGTCGCTCAGTTGTGTCCGATTCTTTGTGACCCCATGGACTGCAGCACTCAAGGCTCCACTGTGCTTCACTATCTCCCAGAGTTTGCTCAGATTCATGTGCATTGAGTCAGTGATGCTATCTTACTGGAGATTGTAGAGGATGCTATCATCTCATCCTCTGCTGCCCACTTCTCCATTTGCCCTCAATCTTTCCCAGGATCACAGTCTTTTCTAATGAGTCAGCTTCTCACATCAGGTGGCCAAAGATTGGAGCTTCAGTTTCAGCATCAGTTCTTCCAATGAATAGTCATGACTGATTTCCTTAAAGTTTGACTGATTTGATCTCCTTGCTGTCAAGGGACTCTCAAGGGTCTTCTCCAGCACCACAGTTCAAAAACATCAATTCTTTGACACCTTCATTATGGTCGAACTCTCACATCCACACATGATTACTGGAAAAACCATAGCTTTGACTATATGGACCTTTGTCAGCAAAGTGATGTCTTTGCTTTTTAATGTGTTATCTAGGTTTTTCATAGTTTTCCCTCTAAGGAGCAAGTGTATTTTAATTTTGTGGCTGTAGTCATTGTCTGCAGTGATTTTGGAGTCCAAGAAAATAAACTCTGTCACTGTTTCCAATTTTTCCCTTTCTATTTGCCATGAAGGATGGGACCATATGCCATGATCTTATTTTTTTGAATGTTGAGTTTTAAGCCAGCTTTTTCACTCTCTTTTTTCACCTTTAGTTCCTTTTCAGTTTCAGCCATTAGACTGGTATCATCTACATTTTGAGGTTGTTGATATTTCTCCAGGCAATCTTGATTGCAGCTTGTGATTCATCCAGCCTGGAATTTTACATGACATATTTTGTATATAAGTTAAACAAGCAAGGTGCCAATATGCAGCCTTGTCATAAGCCTTTCCCAATTTGGAACCAGTCAGTTGATCCATGTCCAATTCAAACTGTTGCTTCTTGACTGTTGCATCAGTGGTTTGGGCATAAACTTGGATTACTGTGATGTTGATTGGTTTACCTTGGAAACAAACTGAGATCATTTTGTCATTTTTGAGACTGCACCTGAGTACTACATTTCAGACTCTTTCGTTGACTAAGAGAGCTACTCCACTTCTTCTTAGGGATTCTCACTCACAGTCGTAAACATAATGGTCATCTGAATTAAATTTGTCCATTTTAATTCACTGGTTCTTAATACGTCAATGCTCAGTTTGCCATCTCCTACTTGACCACGTCCAATTTACCTTGATTCATGGACCTAATATTCCAGGTTCCTATGAGCATCAGACTTTACTTTTACCACCAGACACATCCACAGCTGAAAATCATTTCCACTTTGGCCCAACCTCTTCATTCTTTCTGCAGTTATTAGTAATTGCCTCCATTCTTCCCCAGTAGCATATCTGACACTTTCAGATCTGGGGAGGGACTCATTTAGTGTCATATCTTTTTGCCTTTTCATACTGTTTCTGGAGTTCTTGCAACAAGAATACTGGGATGGTTTGCATTTCCTCCCCCAGTGGACCACGTTCTGTCAGAACTCTTCACTATGCTCCATCCACCTTGGTTGGCCCTTCATGGCATGGCTCATTTCTTCACTGAGTTACACAAGCCCCTTCACCATTACAAGGTGGTGATTCATGAAGGGGTTTGTAGTCATACCCTCCTCTAACCACTAAATCCTGACAACCATTAACATGGTCACTATAACTATAGCTTCACCTTTTCCAGAATTCTAATATAAGTGGAATCATATAGTATGTACATTATTGAGACTGATTTCTTTTATTCAGCATAATGCCTTTACTATTATTTATCAGTATTATGTGTATTGATAGGTATTTTCCTTTTAGTGCATATATATAGCACATTTTATTTGTTTACCCATTGAAAGACATTTGGATTGATTCCAGACTTTTGGTGATTATAGACAGAGCTACTATGTTTGCTTTGGCCAGTTTTGCTTTAGGTGTCATATCTAAAAAATCATTGCCACAACTAATATCAAGAAACTTTTCCCCAATATTTTCTTCTATTAGTTTTATGGTTTAAGCTCCTATATGTAAGAATTTTAATCCATTTTGAATTGATTTTTGTGTATTATGTGAGATAAGGATCCAGTGTCATTGTTTAGTGTTGAGTATTGTTTTCTATGCATCGTTTATTGAAGACAATACCTTTCCTCATTGTATGTTTCTTGCACCCTTGTCAAAGATCACTTTCCTGTGGAAATGTAAATTGGTGCATTCACTATGGAGAATAGAATGGAGGTTCCTTAAAAAGCAAATAAATAAATAAATAAAATAGTTATCATATGATGCTGCAATCTCACTCCTGGACATATATCTGCAGAAAATTATAATTCAGAAATATATATGGACTCCAGTGTTCATAGAAGCACTATTAGCAATAGCCAAGGAATGAAGGCAACCTAAAATATCGGTTGACAAAGGAGTGGCTAAAGATGATGTGGACAATGTGGTATATATACCACATCATCTTTACCCATTTTACTCAGCCATAAAAATAAATTTTAAAAAATGCCACTTAGAGCAACATGGATGGACCTAGAGACTGTCAAACTGAATGAGGTAAGTCACACAGAGAAAGATGATTATCATATGATATCACTTATATGTAGAATCTAAAGAAATTATATGAGAAATTATTTACAAAACAGAAATAGGCTCACAGACATAGAAAACAAACTTATGGTCACCAAAGGGAATAGCAGGAGTTGAGGGGAGAGATAACTTAAGGGATTAGCATGCACACACTATTATATAAATAAACAATAAAGGACCTAATATATAGCATGGAAACTATACTCAATGTCTTGCAAGAATCTATAATGGAAGCTAACACAACATTCCAGATTAATTGTAATTCAATTAAAAACAGTTAATTAATTCAAAAGCTTGGTTGCTTGTAGATCCATGGATTTATTTTTATTCTGTTGTACTAGTATATAAATATAAATGTAAACATATATGCCAATACTATGCTTTTTTTTTATTACTGTGGCTTTGTAATATGTTTTGAATTCTGGAAATATGATGCTTCCAGCTATCTTCTTGATCAAGATTTCTTGGATTATTCTGTGTCTTTTGTGGTTCCATAGAAATTTTAGTATATTTTTCTATTCCTGTAAAAATGCCATTGGAATTTTGATAAGTATTTCATTGAATCTGTAGATCACTTTGGATAATATGGGCATTTAAAAAATATTAATTGGGCTTTCCTCATAGCTCAATTAGTAAAGAATCTGCCTGCAATGCAGGAAACCCCAGTTCAATTCCTGGGTCAGGAAGATCCACTGGAGAAGGGATAGGCTACCCACTCCAGTATTCTTGGCCTTCCCTTGTGTCTCAGCTGGTAAAAAATCTGACTGCAATGCAGGAGACCTGGTTTCAATCCCTGGGTTGGGAAGATCCCCTGGAGAAGGGAAAGGCTACCCATTCCAGTTGCTGGCCTGGAGAATTCCATGAACTATATAGTTAATAATAACAATATTAATTATTCCAGTTCATGAACACAAGGTATTGTTCCATTTAGTCATAACTTCTTCAACATTTTTTTTAATTAAGAGTTTATAATCTTCAGTGTGCATGTCTTTCTCCTCTTTGGTTAAGTTTATTCCTAGATATATTTTTAAATGTTTGCTATTGTGAAAGGGATAGTTTTACTAATTTCCTTTTCAAACAGTTTGTTGTCTGTGTATACAAACACAACAGATTTTTGTATGCTTTTATACTACATATTTGCTAAATTTGTTTATTAATTCTACAGTTTTTGTTGAGTTTTTAGAGTTTTGCAATATAAAATTATTTCATTTATAAACAAATAATTTCTCGTTTTCCTTTCTGATTTGGATGTCTTTAAAAAAATATTTTTCTTATCTGATTGTTCTGGTTAAAGGCTTCCAGTACTATGTCAAATGGAAGCAACAAGAGTCAACATCCTTGCCTTTACTGACTCTTAGAACTGTCTCTTATACACATAGTCGGACATGACTGAGCGACTTCATTTTTACTTTTCACTTTCATGCACTGGAGAAGGAAATGGCAACCCACTCCAGTATTCTTGCCTGGAGGATACCAGGGACGGAGGAGGCTGGTGGGCTGTCGTCTATGGGGTTGCACAGAGTCGGTCACGACTGAAGTGACTTATCAGCAGTAGCAGTTTGCATTTATTAATCATATACTTCTACTTTATCCTCCTCTTCACTTTGGTAAGCATAAATGAAATATTTATTGTAATATTTAGCTCAGTACCTGGTAAGTACTAACTTTGGATATATTTTGTCTATTTTTATTCTTAACATTGTTATTTTCGACTATAGGTAGGATAGCATATGAGCATCCAGAGAAATTTTAATTTTTTGATAAAACTAACGACGATCATGGCATCCAGTCCCATCACTTCATGGGAAATAGATGGGGAAATAGTGGAGAAAGTGTCAGACTTTATTTTTTGGGGCTTCAAAATCACTGCAGATGGTGACTGCAGCCATGAAATTAAAAGATATTCACTCCTTGGAAGAAAAGTTATGATCAACCTAGATAGCATATTGAAAAGCAGAGACATTACTTTGCCAACTAAGGTCCTTCTAGTCAAGGCTATGGTTTTTCCTGTGGAGCTGTTATTGTGTTGAGATAAATTCCTTCTATACCTATTTTTTAAGAATTTTAATCATGAATGGAATGTCAATTTTTAATTTTTTTTTTGTATACATTGAGATGGCCATGCATTTTTTCTTTTTTTTAATGTGTGGTTCATTGCATTAATATATTTGCATATATCTACCTACCTTAGCATACCAGGTATAAATACCACTGGTTTATTGTGTATGATCCATTTAACATGCTATTGAATTTAGTTTGCTAGTATTTTATTGATTTTGCATCTGTATTTATTCGGGATATTGGCCTGCAGTTTTCTTTCCTTGTAATTATATCCTTGGTTTTGTTATCATTGTAAGGCTGATTTCATAAAATGAGTCTGAAAGCATTTCTTCTCTTTTTTGAAAGAATTTAAAGAAATATTGTCATTAATTCTTCTTTGAGTGTTTGATAGAATTCACACATGAAGCCTTCTAGCCCTGGGATTGTCTATGTTGGGAAATTCATGATAAATGATTAAATCTCATGTATATCACTGTTAGGTCCATTTGGTGTATGGTATTTTTCAGGTCAGATGTTTATTGACTTTCTGTTTAGATGTCATATTCATTATTGTAATTAAGATATTGAAGCACTTTAGTATCATTGTTTTCCTGTCAATTTTTTCCTTCAAAGCTGTCAGCATTTGCTTTATATATTTAGGTACTCTGATGTTGAGTATGCCTATATTTATCATTGCTAAATCTTCTTTTTGAATTGACCCATTTATCATTATATAGTGACATTTGTTTCTAGAAACAGTTTTAGACTTAAAATCTATTTT
>SJYT01003317.1:11747-22542 GCA_006410635.1 Cephalophus harveyi
GTTTATTCACACTCATGTCCATTGAGTTGGTGATGCCATCCAACCATCTTATCCTCTGTCATCCCCTTCTCCTCCTACCTTCCTTTCCCAGCATCAGGGCTGTCTCTTATACACATCTTGCTATATCATAGTCATCTTTTTAAAATTATTTTAATTGACATATTTAGTAGTGATGAATTTACTCAGTTTTTTGTTTTTGGTCTTGGAAAGATTTTGTTTTATATTTTCTTCATTTTTAATGTGTAGTTTTATAATTTTTATAAGTTCCTGACAATTTTTTTCTTCCAATACTTTGACTATAGCAGCCCACACTTTCCTAGCCTGCTCAGTTTCTGTTGAAAAATCCTCTTTAGTCTTATGAGTGTCCCCCTATATGTGAATTGCTTTTCTTGCTGCTTTCAAAATTCTGTGTATTTAACTTTTGAAATTTTGTTTATATCTAAGTGCAGTCTTCTTTGGGATGATCTTATCTGAGAAATGTTGATTTTCATGAGGAGCTTCCCATGTGACTCAGTGGTAAATAATCTGCCTGCTAAAACAGAAGACGTGAGTTCAATCTCTGGGTTGGAAAGATCCTCTCGAGGGGTAAATGGAAACCCACTCCAGTATTCTTGCCTGTGAAATCCCATGGAAAAAGGAGCCTGGTGGGCTGCAATCCATCTAGTCATAAGAGTTGGACATGACTAAGAGAGCCCACATGAGTTTCATGAATCTGGATGTCTGTTTCATTTTCGGAATTTGGGAAATTTTCAGCCATCATTCCTTTAAATAGGCTTTCTGCCCCTCTTTCTCTCACTTCTCCTTCTTTAACTCCCATAATGCATGTCAATTGTCTTTATAGCTAAGTTACTTCAGTTGTGTCTGACTCTGTGCAACCCCATAGACAGCAGCCCACCAGGCTCCCCCGTCCCTGGGATTCTCCAGGCAAGAACACTGGAGTGGGTTGCCATTTCCTTCTCTGATGCATGAAAATGAAAAGTGAAAGTGAAGTCACTCAGTCGTGTCCGACTCTTAGCGATCCCATGGACTGTAGCCCACCAGGCGCCTCCATCCATGGGATTTTCCAGGCAAGAGTACTGGAGTGGGGTGCCATTGCCTTCTCCAAATTGTCTTTATGGTATCCCATAAATACCATAGCCTTACTTTACTCATTTTGCTTCTTCCTTTCTTTTTCTTCTTGTAACTAGAAATTTCAAATGAATTATCTTCAAGTTCACAGGTTCTCTCTTCTGCTTGATCAATCTCTTTTTTGCCCTTATCTTATCATATACTTTCTCCCCTACAAATTCATCAAAAGATCATTTGAACATTAAGCAACTTCCACAAAACAATTTCTGAACACTGTCAGAGGACACCAGGAACCCAGAAAGGCAGCCCATTATCTTCAAAAGGAAGTAGAACAAAATATAAAAGACAAAAAGAGAGACATAAGAGTTAGGGATGGAGACCTGTACTGAGGAGGAAGTCATGAAGGAGGAGAAGTTTCCACACGGTAGGAAACCCTCTCACAGAGGCTCTGTAGGGAGCTTTGGAATCTCAGAAGGCAACATAACTGGGAGAAAAAAAAAAAAAAAACAAAAACAAAAGAAAAAACCCCACAGAATACACACCTAACCACAACTGCAGAAAAAAGAACTTTCCTGCAAAAGGCTATAACCTAACAACCTAAAGTTCAGCTTGGCCTGCTCAGAGAGCAAAGGACTGAGTGAATACCAAAGGAGAGCTAGCTGCTGGTACACGGCCCCTCCCCAGAGGCAAAAGAGGCAGGCTTGCAACAGCCAAAGCCGTAAGTCAAGGGACTGCTGCATCTTCCACCGAACTGAGTAGGCTCCCAGCTGCTAACCGTATCTTCCTGAGATACTGCATGGTTGACATCCACCAGGAGGGTCACAGCCTAAGATCAGCTCTCCAGAGGAGACATACAGCACACCTGAGACAGTGCTCTCGTGGTACACCTGGGAAACCTAGTGGTCGGGACCTGGGAGCTGATTAAGGTGCATGGCACACCTGGGACAGTGTGCTCGCCAAGCACCTGGTCGCCTGAGCTGCTCAGACCAGGGAAGGACACAAAACACACACCCAACACACAGAGACTGAGCCAGAATTGTGTCTGAGTGTCTTCTGTGGAGGTACTGGTCAGCAGTGGCCTGCTGCAGGGGCAGAAACTATGAGTGCAGCAGACCTGGGTATGGCATAAGCCCTCTTGGAGGAGGTTGCCATTAACCCCACCATAGAAATGCCAGAGCTTACACAAGACTGGGGAAACAGACTCTTGGAGGGCACAACAAACCTTGGTGCACCAGGACCCGGGATAAAGGAGCAGTGACCCCCACAAGAGACTGGCCCAGACTTGCCCGCGAGTTTCCAGGAGTCTCCAGTGGAGGTGTGGGTCTGAGATGGCATGCTGTAGGGTTGGGGGCACCGAGTGCAGCAGTGCGTGCATGGGACCTTTTGAAGGAGGTCACCATTGTCTCCATTACCTCCGCCATAGTTTGGCCTCAGATCAAGCCACAGAGAGGGAACACAGCCCCAACAATCACCAGAAAATTGGATTAAAAGATTTACTGAACATGGTCCCTCCCATTAGAACAAGACCCAGTTTTTCCCTCAATCAGTCTCTCCCATCAGAAAGCTTCCATAAGCTTCTTATCCTTATCCATCAGAGGGCAGATAGAATGAAAACCACAATCACAGAAAAATAACCAAACTGATCACATGTATCATGGCCTTGTCCAACACAATAAAATGATAAGTCATGTCATGTAGGGCCACCCAAGAAGGACGGATCATGGTGGAGAGTTCTGACAAAAATGTGGTCCACTGGAGAAGGCAATGACAAGCCACTTCAGTCTTCTTGCCTTGAGAATCCCATGAACAGTATGGAAAGGCAAGAAGATATGACCCTGAAAGATGAACTCCCCAGATTGATAGGTGCCCAATATGTTACTGGAGAAGAGTGGAGAAATAACTTCAGAAAGAATGAAGAGACGGAGCAAAAGCAAAAACAACACTGACTTGTGGATGAGATGGGTGATGGAAGTAAAGTCTGATGCTTTAAAGAGCAATATTGCATAGGAACCTGAAATGTTAGGTCCATGAATCAAGGCAAATTAGAGGTGGTCAAACAGGAAATGGCAAGAGTGAACATTGCCATTTTAGGAATCAATGAACTAAAATGGACTGGAATGGGTGAAATTAACTCAGATGACCATTATATCAACTACTGTGGGCAAGAATCCCTTAGAAGAAATGGAATAACAATCATAGCCAATAAAAGAGTCTGAAATGCACTACTTGGATGCAATCTCAAAAAAAACAACAGAATGATCTCTGTTTGTTTACAAGGCAAACCATTCAATATCAGAATAATCAAAGTATATGCCCTGACCATTATGCTGAAGAAGCTGAAATCAAATGGATCTATGAAGACCTACAAAATCTTCTAGAACTAACATCCAAAAAAGATGTCCTTTTCACTATAGGTGACTGGAATGCAAAAGTAGGAAGTCAAGAGCTACCTGGAGTAACAGGCAAATTTGCCCTTGGAGAACAAAATGAAGATCAAAGGCTAACAGAGTTTTGCCAAGAGAATGCACTCATCATAGCAAACATCCTCTTTCAACAACACAAGAGAAGACTCTACATATGGACATCACCAGATGGTCAATGACAAAATCAGATTGATTATATTCTTTGCGGCCAAAGATGGAGAAGTTCTACACAGTCAGCAAAAACAAGACCAGGAGCTGACTGTGGCTCAGCAAAACAAAAGTTCAAAAGCATGATCTCTTTATTGCCAAATTCAGACTTAAAGAAAGTAGGGGACATTCCTAGACCATTCAGGTATGACCTAAATAAATCCCTTACGATTATATAGTGGAAGTGACAAATAGGTTCAAGAATTTAGATCTGATAGACAGAGTGCCTGAAGAACAATGGGTGGAAGTTTGTGATATTGTACAGGAGGCATTGATCAAGACCATCCCCAAGAAAAAGAAATGAAAAAGGCTAAACGGTTGTCTGACAAGGTCTTACAAATAGTTGAGAAAAGAAGAGAAGCTAAAGGCAAAGGGGAAAAGGAATGATATACTCATTTGAATGCAGAGTTCCAAAGAATAGCACTGAGAGATAAGAAAGCCTTCCTCGGTGACCAATGCAAAGAAATAGAGGAAAATAGACTGGGAAAGACTAAAGATCTCTTCAAGAAAATTAGAGATACTAAGGGAACATTTCATGCAAGAATGAGTACAATAAAGGACAGAAATGGTATGGACCTAACAGAAGCAGAAGACATTAAGAAGAGGTGGCAATAATACACAGAAGAACTATACAAAAAAGATCTTCATGACCCAGATAACTACAATGGTGTGATCACTCACCTAGAGCCAGACATCCTGGAATAAGAAGTAAAGTGGGCCTTAGGAATCATCACTACAAACAAAGCTAGTGGAGGTCATGGAATTCCAGTTGAGGTATTTCAAATCCTAATAGATGATGCTGTTAAAGTGCTGCATTCAATATGCCAGCAAATCTGGAAAACTCGGCACTGGCCACAGGACTGGAAAAGGTCAGTTTTCATTCCAATCCCAAAGAAAGGCAATGCCAAAGAAGCTCAAAATATTGCACAATTGCACTCAGTTCAGTTCAGTTCAGTTGCTCAGTCATGTCTGACTCTTTGTGACCCCATGAACTGCAGCACGACAGGCCTCCTTTTCCATCACCAATTCCCTGAGTTTATTCACACTCATGTCCATTGAGTTGGTGATGCCATCCAACCATCTTATCCTCTGTCATCCCCTTCTCCTCCTACCTTCCTTTCCCAGCATCAGGGTCTTTTCAAATGAGTCAGTTCTTTGCATCAGGTGGCCAAAATATTGGAGTTCAGCTTCAGCAGTCCTTCCAATAAATATTCAGGACTGATTTCCTTTAGGATGGATTGATTGGATCTCCTTGCAGTCCAAAAGTTTCTCAAGAGTCTTCTCCAAGACCACAGTTCAAAAGCATCAGTTCTTCAGTGCTCAGCTTTCCTTACCGTCCAACTCTCACATCCATATATGCAGGTAAAGAAACAGCAGTTAGAATTGGACATGGAACAACAGACTGGTTCCAAATCAGGAAAAGGGTACATAAAGGCTGTATATCGTCATCTTGTTTATTTAACATATATGCAGTGTACATCATGCAAAATCCAAGTCTGGATGAAGCAGAAGTTTGAATCAAGATTGCCGGGAGAAATGTCAATAACCTCAGATATGCACATAACAAGACCCTTATGGCAGAAAGCGAAGGACTAAAGAACATCTTGATGAAAGTGAAAGAGGAGGGTCAAACATTTGGCTTAAAACTCAACATTCACCCATACAATATTGTAAAGTAATTAGCCTCCAATTAAAATAAATAAGTTTAAATTAAAAAAAAAACCATTCAGAAAATGAAGATCATGGCATCTGGTCCCATCACTTCAGGCAAATAGATAGGGAAACAATGGAAACAGTGAGATACTTTGTTTTCTGGGGCTCCAAAATCACAGCAGATGGTGACTGCAGTCATGAAATTAAAAGATGCTTGCTTTCTGGGAGAAAAGTTATGACCAACCTAGACAGCACATTAAAATGCAGTGACATTATTTTACCAACAGAGGTCCGTCTAGTCAAAGCTATGGTTTATCCAGTAGTCATGAATGGATGTGAGATATGGACTACAAAGAAAGCTGAGCACTAAGAATTGATGCTTTTGAACTATGGTCTTGAAAAAGATTTTTGAGTCTCTTTGAACTTAGCATGGAGTTCAAGCCAGTTAATCGTAAAGGAAATTAGTCCTGCATATTCATTGGAAGGACTGATGCTGAAGCTGAATCTTCAATACTTGGGACGCCTGATGCAAAGAACTGACTCATTGGAAAAAACCCTGACGGTGGGAAAGATTGAAGGCCGGAGGAGATTGGGATTTCAGCGGATGAGATGTTTGGATGGCATCACCGACACGATGGACATGAATTTGAGTAGGCTCTGGGATTTGGTGATGGATAGGGAATCCTGGCATGCTGCAGTCTATGGGGTCGCAAAGAGTCAGACACGACTGAGTGACTGAACTGAACTGACCTGATCGTTACATATATTTTTTTAGCTCCAGAGTTTTTGTTTGATTCTTTATTTTTTTTTTGCTGAATTTATCATTTTGTTTATGGGTTGCTTTCCTGATTTTGTTAAGTTTCTCTGTGTTCTCTTGTAGCTCACTGAACTTTAAAAACCAATAAATTTTTTTGGTCAGGCAATTTTAGATCTCCATTGTGTTGGAGCTGATTACTGGAAAACTGTTCCTTTGTTGGTATTTAGTGGTGTCATATTTCCTTAGTTATTCATGTTTTTCTATGTTTGCAATGGTATCTCCACTTTTGAAAGTTTGACCACCTCTTCCAAACTTTATGAACTAGCTGCCATGGGGAAAGATCTCCTACAGTTGGATGCAAGGGTGCTAGCTGGGTAGAATATGATAGCTTTGGCTCTGTGATTGTTCAGCACTGGCTCTGACTCTGGGGAGGGCACACTGGTATAACCTACATACAATTTCATCAGCTGAATACTGCAATGATCTTCAGAAACTAAGTCTCCAGGTGTCCACAGTAGTGACAAGATCTATTGGAGTCCTTGGTGGTAAAGGCTACTGAAAGGTTGCTGATGAGAGCTCTGAACAATGCCACGATTCTTGGCTTCCAGAGGAGAGGAATTCAATCTGGGGCCAGTGATAAGGCTTGACTGCTCAGTGCTTTTTGTGTAATAAAGTTTTATTAAAGTATAAAAGAGATAGAGAAAGCTTCTGACATAGACATCAGAAAGGGACAGAAAGAGTGCCCTCTTGCTAGTTTTTACCAAGGAGTTATATACCTATTAACTATTTTAATTAGAGAAAGGAATCACCTCAAAACTGAGAGAGTTGCACCAGACCCCTCAACCACAACATGCACTTTGAGATAACGTTGGCACAAGGGGAGTCATCCTAGGCTAAAAAACAATTGATAGGAATCTTGAAGAAAGGCAGATTTCCAAGCAAAAACCTAGTTCATTAACATAGCCTAAGGAAGACATTTCCATGAGAAAAAAGCATTGGTTAGCTCAAGGTTTAGATAAAGTTAAGTTCAGGTGGAACCAGGTGTCATCATGACAACACAGAATTTTAAAAGAAAAGAAAAAATAGTCTGTCACTTGCAGTTTTATTTCCTCCTTCTACTTGGGGACATCTGCCCTCCCTTCCATGGCTATTAACACTCTCACTACTTGGATCTTTCTGTTCACTTTTTCCACCATGGGGCAGAATTATGACTGAGAGCATTCCTCTTGACACTATGTCCAACATGTGGGTGCACATGTAGCTGTGTCTGTGATGCACAGAAATAGCTTTGGCTCCAGAATTCTGTGGGCCACTCACTGCTGCAGTGGTGGTAGTGTCTCAGCAGAGGATCATCTCCTGTTGGGGGAGAGGGTGCAAGTCGCATCTGGTGGGAGTGGAGCAGCAGTGGCTCCTTCTGAGTAGGGAAACCAGAGTAGAGTTGGATCTTTTTGGAAGGCCTGCGTGGCAGCAGCTCCTTGTGTAGGAGTGTTAGTGCACCAATGGCTCCTTCCCTGGGAGAACACAGAGGTGAATTGTCTGTTGGGAAAGGGTGCTTCAGCAGCTCATTTTTGAGGGGTTAGGTGTTGATGGATCCTTTTGTGGGGAGCTAAGTGTCAGTGTCTCTTTGGTTGAGGAGTTGAAGCAACTCTTTCTTGGGGTCATAAGGAACAGCTGTGGCTTCTTCTGGTGTAATGCAGAGCAGCAGTGATTTCTTCTGGTAAAGGCAGCATTGATGGCTCCTTGTCAAATGGAGGGGGAAAGAGGGCAGCAGTTCTTTATGGATATGGGAGGGCAAGGAGTAGCAGTAGCTTCTTTTCAGGAGAATGCAGTGGCGATGGCTTCTAGGAGAGTGGAGCAGTAACAATTTCTTCTCTGGTGTGACATATCAGTAGTTACTCCTTGTGGAGCTGGAGGTGGGACAACTAAAGCTTCTTGGAGTAAGGACCAATTGGCCATGGCTCCTTGTGTTGGGGGGTGGGTCAAGGCAGTGGCTCTCTCTTGGGAAGAAGGAAAGGGAGGCTTTTCTTGAGGTTGAGGTGATGGCTGCTCCTTCATGGAGTGCAGAGAAGCTACAGCTTCTTCTTGAGTTGTGGCAGAATGTTGGTGGTTCCTTCTTGTAGAGGTGGCAGAGAGGTGTGGACTCCAAGTTCAGTTGAAAGGTGAGTGTAAAGAAAGACAGTCTGGTAGTGAGAGCTGCTGGCATTCTCCTGCTGTCTTTTTCAACCATGGGGATTACCTCTCGATTCCTAGCTGTGCCAGACTGGAGTGATGTGGGTAAGATACTTCTTACATTTACTTATTTGCTATCTTCAATTGTTTTGCCCCACTGAGTTGTTACACATTCTTTGTATTGTGGAACTCTTTCAGAGCTATTAAGTGGGTATATACTTGCTTATTCCTTGTTTTGGTGGTTATGTAGGGAGAAGTGAGTATTGGGATCTCCTTAGTCTGCTATCTTCCTGACATGATTTGTGAATAATCTGATTTGTATAAAATATTCAGAATAATAAAACCATTGAGACATAAAGTAGATTAGTGGTTGTCCAGGGCTTGGGTGTGAGAAGGATTAGAGAATGAGGCTAAGGAGTGCAGGGACTTTTTTAATGGTAATAATTTTCCTAAAACTGATTGTGGTATTGATTACAAAATTCTATGGATATACTAAAAACCATTGATTTGTACTCTTTACACATGTGAATTTTTTGGTTTGAAAATACCTCAATAAAGATGTTACAAAATTAATATGACATCAGTTGGAAGATGGATTGAAGAGAGCTAGAGTTTAAGACAGAGAAACAAATTAGGAAATTTTGTATTAGTCCAGTCTTTAAAATAAGCATCTAAGTTGGACACGGCAGGAAGGGAGAGTAACATCCTTGGTAAGATGTCTAATTAGTCAATCCCTTCCAAATGGTCAAAGGACTAGTGGGATTCTGGCAGATGTATGCTAAGGTGATCAACCCCCTGGAGTCGCTGTCCCACTAGACATGGGAGTCCTCGTCTGGTGCCAAAGCTTCCACAAGCCACGCTTCCAAATTCCTCTGCTCTGGCTGCCACAACAGCCGCCCTCTGGAACTTGCCATTTTGTTGGATTTTAAATTCATGAGAGTGGGGAGACAAAGTAAACTAAATTTTTGAATCTGGGTAATTAGGAGGATTTTTATGTCATCACTAGATACTGGGACTGTAGACTGAGTAATAGCAGGAAGGAGGAAGGTGAATTCATAACAATTTTAGTTTTTTATGTGTTGTCAGGTCAACTTTCAGAAGACATCCAGTATCTTTGATTTACAATATTATGTTAACTTCATATATGCAGCATTGTGATTCAGCGTTTTTGCATATTATTCTCCATTATATGATATTATTAGATAACTACAATTCCTTGTGCTATACAGTATATACTTGTAGCTTATCTATTTTATACATAGTAGTTCATTTCTGTTAATCCCATTAAATACATAAATTAAAATTTTCAGTATATGATTGAAAGTTTTGGATTACAACTTAATGACAAGGAAGATCTGGCTATTTGAGTCATCAGTACACACAGATTAAAACTGATATCAGAAAGATGGCTGAAATCTTCCGTGGGGAGCATACGGAAAAATAGGAGCAAAGGACTAGAGACAGAACCTTGAACAGCTGCATTTAGGAAGCATCAGCAGGAAAAGATCAGAACAGAGTTAAAGAAAGAAGGACATGATAAACATGGAGAACAGTAGCAGAGCTGCCCTACTAGTAGATTGGACCTGGATCCTTAAAGACAAGGGCAGTAAAAAAGAAGCTGAGGGTGTCCCAGGAGGGATAAGAATAAAGTCACAAAAATAAAATGAATACTGGTATGGAAATGATGAAGAAATATCTTAAAGGTCCTGGGACTCACCTGCCACAGCCTTTTAGGGATACCTGGGAACTGGGAGACATTTCTGACCTGGTCCAACTGGAGATTTTGTTATCCTTTCTAGGTGAGGTTCTCACTTACCAATGGAACATTCCAGAGAGATCTGGCCCTGGTCTCAATGATTCTGCTTGTGTTTCTTGGATCTACTATTCTGCAGTGGATCCCATCAAGGTAAAGACAATATTGGCTTCTTGGAGATGTCTCAGAAATGGACAGACTGCCTAGCAAAAAGAATCTATTAAACAGATGCAGTAAAGAGCCCAGCACTGAAGTCCAGGGACTGGGGGAAATTCGTCAGATCCCGAGCTTATTTTAATAGGTAGAAGGAGAGATAAAATGATTAGGTAGCACCCATGTTTGTTCTGAGGATTTTCTTCTTTGTTTCTTCTTCTTGGGTAGTATAAGGCAGTATGTTATCATTTTAGGAACTTAGAATTGGTTGTCAAGAGATTAGGTTTCTAGCCCAAATTTGGTTCTGTCTTATTTTTGCATTGACTTTAGGCATGTCATTCTGCCTCTGATTTCTCATCTGGAAAAGGCTAATCTGTGTAGCCAGCCATCCACAGCCAGATGTCAGCAATCAATTTATTGAGAGCCTACTACAGTTTAAGCATTTTACCTGACTCTTTGGATGATAAAAATATAAGATTCAGTTCCCATCCTCAAAGAATGAGATCTATAATAGCTGTGGGAAACAGATGAATATAAACATAATATTAGCATTGAATATATAAAATATAAGTAAAATAGATAATGAAGCTAGGTCTCTCCTGCATGGCAAGC
>SJYT01003317.1:22594-48217 GCA_006410635.1 Cephalophus harveyi
CCTTAAAAGTGAAATAGTAGTATAACACAAGATAAGGGATATGGTGGAGGAGTGGGCATTACAAAGAAGAAGAAACAACCTTAGAAAAGGCACTGGGTTGTGAAAGTGATTGGTGGGTTTGGAGATCAATGAATATTCCAGCAGAGATAAATTATAGGTGATATAGCATATCTTACCTGTGCCCCAAGATGGTTGTGAGGATGGATTCAGATAATATGGTTGAGCCTCTTATAAATACAAGGCATGATAAAGTGCTAAGGACACTGTGGGCTTGGATGTCAGCCTAATTCCCTGTAGAGCACCTATTGCCCATCAACAACTCCATTCTTGTTCATTCCTTCCCCATCCTCAGGACATGTACAGTGGCCTGGTGGGACCCTTGGCCATCTGCCGAAAAGGCATCCTGGAACCCTACGGAGGAAGACGTGACATGAACCGAGAATTTGCCTTGTTATTCTTGATTTTTGATGAGAACAAGTCTTGGTATCTGGAGGAGAATGTGGAAACTTATGGGTCCCAGGATCCAGGCCGTGTTAACCTACAGGATGAGACCTTCTTGGAGAGCAATAAAATGCATGGTCTGTAGAAAGGAACCTATCCCATTTCCAAAGAAATCCTTACTGGTTTCATGGAGGCATTTTTGATAGGCCCAGCACAACCGAAGGGAATGTAATCTCTGAAAGGTTAGGAAGGTGGAATGAGGACACATTAGAAGAAATGTCTAGTACTGCAGTATTATCTATAATGTGATTCATGTTAGATCAGGTGCTCAGAAAGCAGGAAACTGACTCTATAAAGTTACTGTGCTAACACGGGCACATTTTAACCTGTTAGAGAGTGCAAGACGGACATTTATGACCCTCAATGTACCTGGTGCACTGGCTGATTAGGGCTTCTCTACTTAAAAATTATGAATTTAGTTTCTCAATATTATCTTATTTCCTTGCCACTCTGGATCTGAGATATGTTCTATCAATGGATTCTGATATAGATAAATGAAAGACAGCTTGTCTTTTAATCTATTTTTGAAACAATGGTTATATTTACAGATGGAAGGATTGGAGTGAGAACCTCAAAAAGCAGCATACTGGGTTATATTAAAAATAGGAACCTTTTGATGCTCAAATGGATTTTGGAGGGAAATTGTGCACCCAAACCTTCCTTTGTCCTACAGATTTGTGTATCTTTTAAAAATAGAGAAAATCTCAACTAAGAGGAAGAATTTCAGTGCAGGGGAATGTAGTAGTGCAATATTTCTTTGATTTGAGGGTAAATTGAAGCTTTGATAGTGACTCTACTGCAACTCAAAAGTAGTATCTCATTGTCACACAAATTATAACTATTTCCCCTCGATGGAAATATGAGTGATTCACTTTGGATCTGATGATTCACATACTTTACAGAGTGACTTTTTAGCTCCTTTCAAATATGAGAAATAAATTGCCAAAAACTAAATGGAATGAGGATACAGATCTTGCTAGTGCAAGGGTTTGGCTAATGCTCATTTCCATCTGGTGTTTAAGTGTTTATTCATCCAGCTCTTCAGGTATCAGTCTACCTATCTATCAAGTATTTATTGAGCAGTCTTTGAATGTGGACATTAGAGATAAAAAAGTAATGTTGAAGTCTGAGAGCAAATAAATAAGATCCTTCCTTCCCTTCTAGATTTCTGAACTAATTGAGAAAGAGACAGAGTTGCTTAATATTAAATGTGAACTTACTGAGAAAGCTAGTTGGCAAACTGAATTTAGTTTTGCAGCAAAATGGGGTTGCTAATACTGCTCCAACAATGGATAGATTTTCTGTCCTGTTATTAATGTAAAGGGACAAAAACAGCCCTCCTTCTTTACAGGGGCAATATCTTACCCATGATGGAATAGCAAATCCATTTGTACCACTTCCTGTGGTCTGATCTAAGAGAGAGAAGATTCAGAATAGGGCTGTGTTGAGTATATTTAGTTCCTTTCTCAAATACAAAATTTGACCAGAGTAAATAAACTGGCTATAAATGTTCCTTCCATTATTTCCTCTCTTGGATGAAGAGAGAAAATATATAAATTATTTTCCCTCTATAGAATATTAAAGGTGGAGAATTTTGTCCTGGGTACACTCTTGAAAGTGAATAAACACAGTGCTGAGTGGTTTATTATCTTTAGAGCATGAGATGTGTCCTGGGAAGAAGCAGATGGGGAGTCCCATGCATTTATATCATTATTAGTTCCAAGAATGTGACAAATATTTTTTAACATATATTGTGGGATCAGGTGTCTGCTTGGTGTTCTGAAGAATACAAGTATAATATTACAGTATATACATTTATTTCCTGCTTATTAAAAACCTTCAACTTATTTGGGGATATGAAATTCCACAAATTAAAAGATAGATGAATGTAGGAGGCAGTTTCTAGTGAGTTCCAACGAGTGATACAGATAGTACTGGAGGAGTTTAGATGTGGAAGGGGATACAGAGAATGAGGGGTACTAAGAGGAAAACGATCAGGGAACTATTGTTAGAAGTGAAAGTGTGACTGAGCTTTGAAAAGATGAGTAAAAGGAAGAATTTTTGAGAGGGAAGATCAGAAACGTGAGCAAGAACACACACACACACACAAAAAAAAAAACATGAATAAGGGGCCAAAATAGGGGATGGTTAAGAAATTACCCTAATTGAAATATGTTAGATAGTGTTAGACATATCTGGGAAAGCTTGGGACTATATTTTGAAGGACCTTGTTGGTCTAAGGAGTTATGGACTTGATCTTTTGGGCGCAGCAGGAGTGGGGCTTTTAAGGCATTTTAAGCAGCAGAATGACATGGTCATACTAGTTATTAGAGAGACCACTCTTATAGCAAGAATGTGGGCGATAGATTAGAGAGGGACAAATGGAATAGAAAAGAGAGAAGCTAGGAGGATACTCCTGTCATCAGAGATGATAGGGATTATCTTTATGGTAGTGGTAGTGGTAAGTCGAAATGAGATATACAAAATACTTTTTCTTCTCTTACAGCCATTAATGGAAAGCTCTATGCCAACCTCATGGGCCTTACAATGTACCAAGGAGAACGAGTGGCCTGGTACATGATGGCGATGGGACAAGATATTGACCTACACACTGTCCATTTCCATGCAGAAAGCTTTCTCTACCGGGTGAGCTGGAAAGAGGGCTGAGTCCCTCAGGGGTGATTCTAGGAGTGATCTGACACCCATTAAGAAAGAAGAGGAAAGCAAGAAACAAGATAATAATCAGTTAAAAGATGAAAGGTATTGCATGTGGAGTATTGAGCAGAGAAATCTAGTTTGGGTTTGTATCCCAAGGTCAGTCATTGTCCTCCAAGCCTTATCTTTCCCCTTTGATATAGAAGAAACAAGTGGCTCATTTATGGGATAAGAAGACTGAAGGAATAAATGTTATCGGATCTCAGTCAGGGACTTGAGGCCCAATGAGCAGTCATCCTAAGAACAAGAAATTTAAGAGAAGTGTGTCGTGATCTCTGAAAATCCATAATCTATTCCTGAACTTCAATTCAGGAACTACATTGGACAACATGTGGGTTTTGAAGATTTTGTCTTAGGAAAGGGGGTTAGAGTTGTAATCATTAATGAGTGGACTTGCTGACAAATGTCCATATAGTCAAAACTATGGTTTTTCCAGTAGTCATGTATGGATGTGAGGGTTGGACCATAAAGAAGGCTGAACACTGGAAAAATGATGCTTTCAAACTGTGGTGCTGGAGAAAATTCTTGAGAGTCCCTTGGACAGTAAGGAGATCAAACCAGTCAATCCTTAAGGAAATCAACCCTGAATATTCATTGGAAGGACTGATGCTGAAGCTGAAGCTCCAATACTTTGGCCACCTGATGTGAAGAGCTGACCCATTGGAAAAGACCCTGATGCTGGGAAAGATTGAGGGCAGGAAAAGAAGGGGGCGACAGAGGATGAGATGGTTGGATGGCATTGCTGACTCAACAAGCATTAGTTTGAGCAAACCCTGGAAGATAGTGAAGGACAGGGAAGCCTGGCATGCTGAAATCCTTGGGGTCTCAAAGAGTTGGACACTACTTAGTGATTGAATAACATAAAAGATTTAGAAATGCTGATAAAGGTGGTGCCATGGAAGATAAAGCAAACTGAGTTTTATTTCTGAAGGAAATATGTGGATCTTTCCTAGGGGTCAAGGCCTGCTAAAATGTATGGATATACAAGTTTTTAGCCCCCTAATGAGAGCTGGAATGGATTTTACTTTGGATCACTTTGAGAAAAGTAGGAAGAGAGAGTCTTCTCTGTTGAGTCAGTTTGTATGGGTGGGTTCATAGAGAAGATAGATAAGGTAGAATCTTTTAGCTGCTCTCTTGGAGTTCTATGTACCTGATGTGGGTACTGAAGCCTTATACTTTCTATAAACTCTGAGAGGATTTGTTATACCCTTCACTTTTTGTCTCTGACAACCAATCTCTTTTGCAGAGTGGAAAGAGCTACCGGGCAGATGTAGTGGATTTGTTTCCAGGGACCTTTGAGGTTGTGGAGATGGTAGCCAGCAACCCTGGTACATGGCTGCTTCACTGCCATGTTACTGACCATGTCCATGCTGGCATGGAGACCATCTTTACGGTCTTGTCCCAAAGAGGTAAAGCCTAACTATGCCATTTTCTAGTGCTGTATCTAGTCTATAAGAACCAGAAATTCCCAAGAAGTCTCTTGCATCTGTCTTCTGATCCCAATAAGTACCAGGTTTTAAAACAGAACCGACCCCCCAAGTGTTCTGTCAACCTTGTGGCTCCCCTGCTCATGCCTCCTAATTTCTTTGACATCTGTTGAGCTTACATGAATTGACTCAGCCTGAAACTGACTGGGCTCTATGCATTGATGCTTAGTATAGACTTGCTTCCTTTCAACACATTTAATTTGTATATAAATTTATTACTTTAGAATTTATTAGGTACTAGCTAGTTCAAGGAATGTTGTTAATGAGTTATTTTTTTTTTCCTAAAGAAAGAAATATAATTCCAACAACTACCCCTTAATTGGTTTGTTTTGTGGAGACTGTCTAAGGCTGAGAAAAGATAATTAGTCTTCAATTACAACTAATCCCAGACAGATGTTACCAAGGGTGGTAAAAGTTTTCCTTTTATTTATTATATGGAGAAGTAATAGCCAGGGTAGTTTCTTTAGCAATCTTTATTCATCACCAAGAACATAGAAGAGTAGTTTGTGTTGAATTTTATGTCTTTGGGCTGTAAAATGTTGAATCTCACTTCTTGCACCTCTTAACCTGAATCCAGTACTAATCATTATTCCCCCCCCCCAAGAGGCCCAGTAGAAACTCTTAGGGCCCATAGAAATTCAGGGAGGTGTTTTTCTTTCTTTCTTTTCTTTTTTTTTAAAGTCATGCTGTTTTGAAAACTGGTAATATTGAGAGAGGCTTCCCTGATAGCTCAGTTAGTAAAGAATCCGTCTACAATGCAGGAGACCATGGTTCGATTCGTGGGTCGGGAAGATCCGCTGGAGAAGGGATAGGCTACCCACTCCAGTATCCTTGGGCTTCCCTTGTGGCTCAGCTGGTAAAGAATCCACCTGTAATGCAGGAGACCTGGGTTTGATTCCTGGGTTGGAAAGAAACCCTGGAGAAGAAAAAGGCTACCCACTCCAGTATTCTGGCTTGGAGAATTCCATGGAGTGTATAGTCCATGGGATCGCAAAGAGTCAGACACAACTGAGTGACTTTCACTTTCACTTCACTTAATATTGACGTAGATATTCTGGGATTCCTTGCCACTGACATTCTATCAGCATGAATAGAAAGTGGGAAAATGTATTTAGGTATTCAAATAGGACTAGCAAACCATGGTAGACAATACAACTCTGCCATTTAACCCCAGGAAAGGAGACAAATGATTGTACATTATAATTTCCTATATCTTTGGAAAACTTTGTTCTCCGATAGCATACTGCTAGAACATGTCTTCTAGCTACTACTGTAGTACTACTCCCTACCACAAAGACAAGCACATATAATTCTTTAGTGTGTTCTGTCAATCCTTAGAACCAAAGTCAAGTGGTGAATTGTTGTATCATCAAGATCCTATAGATCCAAAGCAATAGATTGTCTCCACACGTAATGGCAGGTCATCTAAAATATGGACAATTTATTAGATAAGATAACTTATCAATACATGTCATCAAGAAACTTCCATAAAGAATAGCTCATATCTCTTTTTAATAATGAGCCAGTCCATAATTTCATCTATTTTCCTTTTGTTTGTTTGACACCCTATAGTCTAATGTGATATTGTTCCAGTTACTTATGAGCTAACCAGGCCAACCAGAGAGAAGAGCTGAAGGCAGATAGGGTATAAAAGACTGATTGTTGGAAAAAGCTTCCTGTGGAAGAAGCAGGGGATGAAAGTCAAAACTACAATAAAATATTAAAGTGGGGTAAGGTCATTTTTCTACTAAAAGGAGAGAGGAAATGATCAGTGTGTAGGTTTGGGTGAAAAGCTTGACAAAAAGGTAAACTATTTCTGTCTGATGAGCTGTGTTTCATCTGTAATGAAGTGAAAGACAGAGGGTAGGGTAAGGGGCTTGAGAAAAGTGGGCAAAGGTTTGAAATAACCACTCTTGGAAGTGGGGGCAAAAGTTACTCTGAGTGGTGGAAGATAAGTTAATTACTGCCAAGCAGCATCAAGGACTTAAATTTGTACCCAAAGAATGCTTACTTATACTTTAAAAAAGAGAATACTTATATTTACAATTGTATGATGTTTCTCCACCAGCATTCAGGATATATATATAAATATAAGAAAATATAGTTACTGGGGTTTCAGCAAATGATTATAACAGTCCAGGTAAGTTAGTAGTTGAAGTGATAAGCAATGGAGTCTAGCCTGACCAGGAATGGAAGGAAAAACAAGATGAAGCTGGTGAGTTGGGAAAAAAAAAAATTGAACTGTCCAAGAGCTAGAGATCTTCATGAGAGGATAAAATAACAGGTTAAATGGAGTAAGTAGCATTAGAACATAGAATAGAAGAGCATTGTTAGACATTTGAGATGAAGCAGTTCTGCATAATTAGGCCAATGTGACCAGAGTTAGAATATATTCAAAATTTGTTGGAGTTAAGAGGTCCAAAAACTGTGAGACTTGAATGTTAGATAAGTTAATACCTACAGTGGGAATTGAGGACAATAAAGACTGAGCCACATACCAAAGACTTCCATGAATGAAGCGAACTGCTAGGTAAGAGTGATAAGAAGTGGTTGCAGTTTTTTTCTAGCCAAATAATGAGCCTCAAAAGACATGGATCTTTGCAAAAAGGGGAGCAATAATAAGTGATCGCAAAGTAGTATTGAGAGGATGCAAAGGAAATATTGTCCTCAGAGAAAAGTTCAGCCACTTTAAAGCAAGAAGAGGAAGAAATACTCAGAGTGATTGGATATGTAGGCATGGGTTTGACAAAGAGCAGGGGCTTCCTGAAGGAAAGCTGGAAAAGTGTGACAAAAGTAACAATAATTAAGATAAAGTGCCAATAAATATGTAAATATTGATAGAGTGGTGATTTACCTTTTGAACTCCCAAACCTATACACTTGTTCATATTTGTATCAATGCTAAAAAAATCAAATCCACATACCAATACTGAGTTTGACTACAAGCTAGTTAATTTCAGTCACCTCCATTTTGCTTACTATATCACAGAGAGTTCCCTCCAATCAATGCTAACTTCCTACAACAAACCTGTGATCAGGTAGGAAGAATAATAGGACTAACCTCTTTTCTTTTTCCCCTCCAGAACACTTAAGGACTACCACCACCATCCCTGAAGAGATTGGAAAAGGTAGGGAGAATGACACACAGATTGGGTACTTATATATGTTGTGCATTCAGGGAAAGGTGCAGTACCTCTAGAAAATGGGTTTCACATGACTGAAAGCTGTACCACAATGCTAACAGGAAGAATCTTGAGATTTATTTAAGACTTCAGAAGCAAGAAATCTAAGGTTAAACTTCCAGTTAAGCTTCTCTCAGCAGATTTATTCTCTCTGACCCCCATGCCCAGCCACTTTAGTTGAGGAAAATGGCTTCATCTCCAGTTGAAGGCTGTTATCTTATCCTTTCACCTAATGTGTGAGGGGGAAGAAAATTCAAGGTTTTACTGAGTTGTGCATAAAGGAGCTATAGCACAGATATGAATTCCCCACAAGAACAGTATGAAACTGACAAATACTATTCAATCTATGGAATACTAAATAGTTGACTTTTGGGGACCAGCCATTTCTGCACTTCAAGAAAACAGATTATTGTCCAATCCAGGCTAGGTTCAAATAATTATTTTACTTTCTTCCTCATTTGCATCCAAACTGAGAAAGATTCAGAAAGTTATGAAAGTCTAGATCAGATGTTAGAGATCTTCAGTTCAGTCTGGAAATTTTTCAGCTCTATTTGGAAAAGACCTGATGACCTGCCTGGGCTTCCCAGGGGACTCAGTGGTAAAAAATTCACCTGCTAGTGCAGGAGATGCAAGTTCAATCCTTGGTCCAGGAAGATCCCCTGGAGAAGAAAATGGCAACCCACTCAAGTATTGTTGCCTGGAAAAACCCAATGAACAGAAGAGCTTGGAGGGCTACAGTCTATGAGTCACAAAAGTTGGGCACAACTTATTGACTGAACAATTATCTGCCTAAGTATCTTAGAAACAGTCAACCAGGAAACTAGGGTATGTTCTCCAGGAGTTAGGGAGTGGAAAGGTGAAGCAGAGAGAGCAAAGTGCCATACATATATGTGTATGTATATACATATTTGCAGACTTCCCTGGTTACTCAGACAGTAAAGAATCTGCCTGAAATTCAGGAGACCTGGGTTCAGTCCCTGAGTCAGGAAGATCCCCTGGAAAAGGAAATGGCAACCCACTCCAGTATAGTTGCCTAGGGAATTCCATGGACGAAGGAGCCTGGTGAGCTACAGTCCACGGAGTCACAAAGAGTCAGACATGACTAAGTGAGTAACACACACACATATACATGTTTTGTACATACATTTGCATATACATTTGTACATACCAATATGTACATACAAACATATATCTTCATAAGTTCTTGCTTGTTTTAAAATGTTGAACAGTTGGAAAATACCTTCAGAACTGGTGGTTTACAAAAGTCCATTATTTTCTACATGAGAAACTGAGAGATGGAAAGTGATTTTTCCAAGGTCACAAGAGAAGTAAGTCAGTGGTGGAATGTGAATTCAAGACCAGGATGTTTCCCAGGTTCTGATTGAACTCATTTTATTACATCTGCTCTCAGTTCTTTAAGAATATTGATTCATCCAAGTATACATTCATCAAACACATGCTGACTGCCAGAGACATCAAAATAATAAGACATAATCACTATTTTCAAGAAGATTCAAAGTAGAATGAGACACAGAAACAATAATTGTAGTTCTGGATACTATACATTATTTTTAAAGGTGGGGGAAAATAGTAACAACTGATCAATTATTGTGCATTTGCTATCTTCCAAGAACTATGTTGAATATTTATAAATATTAACTCAAACCTCACAATAAACATTAAATTTAAGCATGATTATTATCCTCACTTTATAAAACAGGAGACAGAAAGCCAGAATTGAGAGTAGCTTGGGTCAATTGGCCCAAGCAAGTAAACTGTTGGATTACAAATAGTACAGGTGCTTTGGGCAAACCGAATAGAGGACCATTATTTTTTTCTAAGTTGTGGTGTGTGCATTTTAATATTTTACATAAATATAATGAAAACTGAAGCATGAACATTATTAATTGTCTAGCTGAATTGAAGAAAGATTTGCTGAGACCTATAATGTTTAAGCTGGGGATAGAATGGTAAGGAAGAAGAAAATCTGTTCAGGCAAATGAGCAGCATGAGAAAATCTTGAAAGCCTGAAAAAAGGCTCACCTATTCTGCAGAACAAGGAATGAATTGTTATGGCCGAAGAGTAGCAATTAAAAGTAGAATAGGTTAGAACCTGATTGTGAGAGCTGGAATGTCTGATTTGAGTCTGAGCTTTACTCCATGGGCTAATTGGGGGTCATCAAATGTTCATATGCCAGGAACTAAGAAAATTAGACATCTCACCTAGAAATATCAATATGACATCAGTATTATAATGACTCAAAGATGAGAGAGACCAGACAGAACAGTGGCAGGCTCTTATCATGGCCCAGTTGTCAAAGTGAGTATTGATAAGATAGATAATTGAGTCAAACTACTTCGCAGGAGATTCTACCTACTAGTTCTACCCTCTGGAGCCATGCCAAAAAAAAAAAAAATCTTCTTTTCTGTCTTTTCTTTTTCTTTTTTCTTTTTTTGCTACATCATAAGCCTTTATGTATTTTAAGAAATATGTCAAGGCTCTTCTCACTCTGAGTCCTAGTTCATTCAATGGGGGCATTGGAGCTTCAGTGCTTCTTAAGGATTTTCTCAACTATGGCATTTTGTTACCTTGATTCCCTACAACCACTGAGTCTAACATCATTGGCTGATCTTTTGAGGTATAAGAACCATTCTTCTGTCCTATTTGGATGAGCTTATTTCTCCTCTTCCAGAGCTGATTATAAAATATGCCTTGAAGAGTACTCTCCAGCCCATGGTTCCCATTTTCTTCTTGTTCCATTTCAGTAGTGATTCCCAGAGACATTGGAGAAGGCAATGTGAAGATGCTGGGCATGCAGATCCCTATAAAGGATATCGAGATGCTGACTTCTGTCTTGCTTGCCATGGGTGTCATTCTCCTGCTCATTGCTCTGGTTCTCGGTGGTGTGGTGTGGTATCAGCATCGTCAGAGAAAGTTACGGCGCAACAGGAGGTCCATCCTGGATGACAGCTTCAAGCTTCTGTCTCTCAAGCAGTAACAGCTGGGTCTTGGAACTGCACATCTGGAATATACTCTCAGCAGGCCGTGGACTAGCAGCTGACATGCATTTAAAGGATATGGGTTGTAGAAAAGTCAGAGGAAGGAATCAAACTCATTTGAGTATTTCTTCACTTATTTATTTGTATGAAAATTGTATTCTTTCTTTTTCTTTAGTTTCTTTGTTCCACTTGGGCATCTGGGGCTGAGTCCCCTAGAATCTCATATCACAAATTTCAATAGCTAGATTATATCACCCACTGACACTTGAAAGACCTGGTAATTTCTAAAACGGAAACACTTTCTCACAAAGTAGATGCCAAAAGTAAGTTTCATTGATTAAGTCTCTACTGCTTTCCAGAACTTAGGCAAGTTTATTCTGAACCAAGGCTAAGTGAGCTGTGACAATAATCCATATCTAAGCATGATGGGTGGAGAAGGCAATGGCACCCCACTCCAGTACTCCTGCCTGGAAAATCCCATGGAGGGCAGAACCTGGTGGGCTGCAGTCCATGGGGTCGCTAAGAGTCGGACATGACTGAGCGACTTCCCTTTCACTTTTCACTTTCATGCATTGGAGAAGGAAATGGCAACCCACTCCAGTGTTCTTGCCTGGAGAGTCCCAGGGACCGGGGAGCCTGGTGGGCTGCCGTCTCTGGGGTCGCACAGAGTCGGACACGACTGAAGCGACTTAGCAGCAGCAGCAGCAAGCATGATGGGAAATAAGTGAGGTAGGATTTAAAGATCCAAATTGTATTTTTACTTTTCTTGAGAGTGGAGCATTTTTTGTTAAGTGGGTAGATGCAATATTGCTGCCAAGAGCAACTACAACCTCTGGATACAGAAACTCCTCAGGAAGCCAGTATTCCAAGTTCTTGGTACAGTTGCACTGAAGGGAATGTTGAGTGTCCTCTCCATGCTTTCATCAGAAGATTCTACATATTAAAGTGCTTGTTATAACATCATAAGAGTGAATTTGTTGATTTTAATTGTCTCTGTGGTCTCTTGAAGGTTTTGACTGTTGCTGAAAGAGAGAGCATTCGGTGAGACTGATGGAAGTGTTTAGGGGTGGGCATAGAATGGGTCTGCCTATCCTTTGTGGATGCTTCAAGTTTGTGTTTGGAAAGTGAAGAAGCTGTCCCAGAGGAGACCTCAAAATCCATAAGTGCCAAAAATATCATAGATGCTAAGAAATGTCTGAGGTGAGGTGAGGTGAAGTCGCTCAGTCGTGTCCGACTCTTTGCGACCCCGTGGACTGTAACCTACTAGGCTTCTCCGCCCATGGGATTCTCCAGGTAAGAATACTGGAGTGGGTTGCCATTTCCTTCTCCAGGGGATCTTCCCGACCCAGGGATCGAACCCGGGTCTCCCGCATCAGAGGCAGACGCTTTAACCTCTGAGCCACCAGGGAAGCCAGAAATGTCTGAAACTAGGTTCAAACCTTTACACTGGGCAAGGAGAGGAGGGCACAGATCTAGTGAGCTCTTTTGGTAGTTGAGAGTATGAGATGTCTACTTGCAATTTTATAGAGTCATTCCTCTGGTAATTTAAAGCAATATTTCTTTGTCACAAGTTCAAGCCTCTCTAAAACCTTGGTCAGAGAACACAGAAAAGAGACAAAGTAGGGAAGGGATAAGCTAGCTCATTCTTACTATGATATCCATTATATCATTTTACATGGCAAATAGAAAATGGAAGAAGCATCAGGACAGCGAAAACAATAACTTAAATCTATTGTGCTTTATATTTTACAAAACATCTGATACCTAATTGCATTTGACTTCCATTAGTTCTATCATAGTGACATTTTTGCTGTACTTTTAAGCAAGCAAATGATAAGAGAAAATGATTTTTACCTTAGGCCATTCAGCTAAAAATTGAGTGAGGATTCAAGCCTTCATCTATTCAATTCCAAATATCTGCTTCACCCTTCTATATCATGGAAACTCCACTAATCTCCATCATTCATTATCCATATTGAATCCAACTTCCTTCTTTCTGTCTTTCCAGCAAACTTATCTGCCAAGTTAGCAACCCTCTGAAGATTAAGTGTAGAAACCCACAAAAATGGTGTTGAGTTGCTAAATAATGTTGAAAGTTGGATGGTAAATCACAAGCCAGAGCCTATCATTCATCTTGGTTTACTATGGTCAATGGCTTTGTGGCAGGCTTTACTGGAAATCTCAGAAACATATCGGGGGTAAAGGTGAGAGATTTGGACTGTTAATAATAAAATCAAATTAGGGTATTTTAGCCATTGCATCTTCAATGAAATAAACAACAGAACTCTGTTGGTGTATTGTTAATATGAAGGTTATTGAAAACCCAGTCCACTCTGGGAACTCTACTCAATTATTAGCTGTAATTTGTATGCAGCTGGAAGGTTGTTAATTTGGTCTCAGTCATGAATCTGAGACAAAGAGAAATAGGTGAGATGGAGATACTTTTCTTCTGAGTGTGTAATCCTGCTCCAGATTGAGGAATATAAGCTAAAGTCCATATATTTCAGAAAGGGATACATTTTTTTGTGTGTGTGGTGGATTTGCTCCTTGTGGGGATGGAGGAGATGTTTTTGACAATTAAGTGGCACTTCAAATCATTCAATTGCTCAAGTCAAAAATCCCCAAAGTCTGCACATTAGTAAATCTTGTTTGTTTTTCTTACAAAATAACTTTAATTTGTTCATTTGTTTCTATCTTCACTGCTACTACCCCAGAGTAAAGCATAGCCATCTGTGCTTTAGTTACCTGGACTTGTGTGGTATCCTCCTGCTTACTGCTTTACATTCACTCTGTGTGCATGCTAAGTCACTTCATTTGTGTCTGACTCTGTGCAAACTTATGGACTATAGCCCTCTGGACTCCTCTGTCCATGGAATTCTCCAGGCAAGAATACTGAAGTGAGTTCCCATGCCCTCCTCTAGGGGATCTTCCTGACCCAGGGATTGAACTTGTGTCACAGAAAACTGATGGTTGAAAAGGATAAATTGGGCTTCCAGTTTAGATGAGCTACCATAGACATCTCTCTCTGGTGATAAATAAACACAGGAAAATATATTTTAAAAAGCAATGATATAAGGACTAAAAAAGATAGAAAAGAAGAAGGCAGCCTGAAGAGAACAAAGAAGCACAGTAACAGGGCATATTTGCAGCCCAAAGTAAAAAAATAAAAAGGAGTTCTAGTGACAACCCCAGGTGGATTTGGGGACTCTGGAATGAGGGACTGAGGAGGAGCCTTGTTTATGTCAAGTAGTCTTGGAAATTGCTCTTCATCTCTATTGGCCAGAGACTCCCCTCCTCCAGTTAGACATGGGAAAGAAACAGTAAGGGGAATCTCAACATAGCAAGTTTCACCCCAGGAAGTACTCTTTGTGCCTGCAAGATGGAGAATCCCTTTTCCTATTCAGAGACAATAAGTAGCTCTGGCAGAGATCAACAGGAGCCTCAGAGACACCAGAGAAACCAAGCAAAATAGAAAATTAAAGCAAAGTCTCTGAAAGTTGCATAACCATTTTAACACAAAATTATGCCAGTACTTATGCTAAACACAAACAGGGTTATTGCCTCATAAAATAGATTGTTTTAATATGGTTCAGAGCTCCATCATACCAAGAGCCAGGAAAATCACAGCTTGAATGATAAAAGACAATATACTTTATGAGTGTCCTCCCTGTGGGTTGTGTGTGTCCTGTTGTGGTGGGTCTGATTACTGTGAAGACACTGGTAGGTGGGATTGTTCTCTTGTCCAGTTGGTTGCCAGGCAGTCTTGTGCACGGTCTTTGAGCCACTGGTGGGCAAGGCCATGTCCTGGTATGGCTCTGTTCACAGTCAGGGGGGTCCAGGTCTTGGTGCTGAGCCACAGACAGGTTGCAGCCATGTCACAGGGTAACTGGCTACTAAGCCCCAAGAGGATCTCAGAGCTAGTGCTGGTCCATCAGTGTGTATGGCCAGGTCCCAGGATGGCTGACTCTGGTGTCAAGAATCCCAGAACAAATGTTGATTGGCTGCTGGGTAAGGACAGGCACAGGATATCCTGGGTATTGTTGGCCTGCTAGAGAATGGAGTGGATATTGACACAGCTAGATGAAAGCGTGCTGAGGTCCCAGGGCTGGTGCTCATACACAGGTACTGAAGCTAGATCCTAGGTCTAGTGCTGGTCAACTGACTTTCAGAGTGAAGTCTCAGGCCCCTGGCTAAAGCCAGGGGTTCCCAGAGCTCATGTTGGCCCATCAGTGCCCAGTTCCAGGGTTCATGGTGACCGAAAGCAAATGCCAACACACTGGTGGATGGAGCTAGGGATTTAAGTCACTCTCTGCAGGGCCCTGGTAGTCCTGGAGTTGTTATAGGTAGGTGGACATGGCAAGGTACCAGGGAATCCTTGGGCTGGTGCCAGGCTACTGGTGATTACACTGTATCTTATCACAGCTGCCTGCAGGGCCTTGTTGATCCAAGGGCTGATGCCTGCCTGCTGATGGGTGAGGCCTGGTGCCAAGTTTAGTGCCAGCATCAGTTCAGTTCAGTTCAGTCATTCAGTTGTGTCCGACTCTTTGTGACCCAATGAAATGCAGCACGCCAGGCCTCCCTGTCCATCACCAACTCCCAGAGTTCACTCAGACTCATGTCCATCGAGTCAGTGATGCCATCCAGCCATCTCACCCTCTGTCGTCCCCTCCTCCTCCTGCCCCCAATCCCTCCCAGCATACTGGTTGGCAAAATCAGATCCTGGGGTCTCTGGCTATGGGACCTAGAGTTTCTGGAGCTGAAGTTGTCCTACTGGTGAGTGATGCCAGGACTCAGGGGTTCCTGGGGCTTGTGCCCAAACCCTGGTGGATGATGCTGGATTCCAGNCCTCCTCCTGCCCCCAATCCCTCCCAGCATACTGGTTGGCAAAATCAGATCCTGGGGTCTCTGGCTATGGGACCTAGAGTTTCTGGAGCTGAAGTTGTCCTACTGGTGAGTGATGCCAGGACTCAGGGGTTCCTGGGGCTTGTGCCCAAACCCTGGTGGATGATGCTGGATTCCAGGTCTAATAACGATCCACTGGTGGGTGGGGGTCATTCCTGGGTCCTCTGGTGGGTGAGTCCAATTCTGGAAAGGCTTGGTGGTGAGGATCCTACAGAAGCTGACCTGCTGGTGAATAGGCCTGTTTCTACTCAGCTAGCTGCTTGACCTGGAGTGTCCCAGACTTGGTGCCAAGTGGCTGGAGGGCAGGGCTAGATTCCAGCACTAGTAAGCAACAGGGAGGATTCCAAAATGGTACTTACCAACACCAGTGTCCTCTTGGTATGATGTGTGTGTGTATTAGTCACTCAGTCATGTCTGACTCTTTGAGACCCCATGGAAATTAGCCCACCAGTCTCCTCTGTTCATGGAAATCTCTAGGCAAGAATACTGGAGTGGGTTGTGATTCCCTTCTCCAGGGGATTTTCCCAACCCAGGGATTGAACCCAGATCTCCTGCATTGCAGGCAGATTCTTTATCAACTGAACCACCAGGGAAACCCTCTTGGTATGATGAGTTCCCATAAATTGCTGCTTCCAGTGTCAATGTCCTCAGGGTGAGTTTTAACCATCTCCTGCATTTCTAAGCAGTTCCTGCAAATCAGTAAGTAGACCTCACCTAGGTATCTTTTAAATTATTGATTCAGATCTGGATATCAGAGCATGTGAAATTTTGTGTGTGTCCTTTAAGTGTGGAGTCTCCATTTCCCATAGCCCACTTTCTCTCCCAAAAGTAAGTCCTACTGGCCTTCAAAATCAAATGTTCTATGGGTCATCTTACTGGTACAGGACTCGTTCAGCTGGAGAGCCCAAATATGTGGCTCATTCCCTTAAGCCTTGGGAAGAACCACTTCAATTGTGTTTATCCTCCTTTTATGGTCATCTACCAGGGAATATGGGTCTCAATTATTTTTTAAAAAATTGTCTTTCCTACTCATCTTATTGTGATTCATTATTTATATCTTTAGCTGTAGCACATTTTTTCTACTAGTCTTTGGGGTTGCTTTCATAGATATCTGTTCTATAAACAGTTGCAATTTCATTATGCCCATGGAAGGAAGTGAGATCAGGATCTTCCTAGTCAGCCACCTTGGCCATACTGCCATCCAATCTCTTGTTACAACTTGTAAAAAAATTTGAAAACACTGTGCTAGATACCATTTTCCAGTACAGAAGACAGTTATAACTAAAGTGCTCTAAAAGCAAATGGAAGAACCAGATAACTGGGAGGGATTAGGAGGAATATCAAAGAGAATATACTTCAGCTGAATCTTGAAGGATGAGGAGAAACTTGGTAGATAGGTGAAAAAGCATTCCAGGTCAGACTAAGAGAAGACTTGAGAATGTACTATATCTTTAGAATGTAATATGAAATTCAAATTATAACAAGCCTAACAGAGAAACACTGCTTTTTCTCACTAAATGTGCTCTTCATCAATTGTATCCCATTTCAGCAAATATCACCATCTATGAAGCTATTCAATGTGGAAACTTGAGTAACCCTTCAGCCCTCCCAATCTTGCACTTTTCACTTCCAATCTAAAGATAATTTCTACCAGTTGTATATTAAAAATATATCCAAAATCAATCTATTTTTAAAAATTCTACACCCCACCCAAGTACAAGCTACTATCCCCTTTCAACTGAACAAATATAATAGCCTCTTCCCTGTTAATACTTTTACCCTTGCATTGCCACTATTCATCCTTCCTACAGCAAATTGTGAGATCTTATAAATGTATAGCTTGGATATCACTCCCATTCTTAAATTTATTTTTAATTGGATTATAATTACTTTTCAGTGCTCTGTTGGTTTCTGATATACAACATCACAGATCACTCATAACTATATGTATATATAAATATCCCTTTCCTCTTGAGGCTCCCTCCCACCCATCCCCCAATCTTGACCCTCTAGGTCATCAGAGAGTGCCAGGCTGGACTCACTGTGTTATAGCAACTTCCCACTAGCTATCTATTTTACACATGGTAATGTATATATAGAGCTTCCCAGGTGGCTCAGTGGTAAATAATCCACCTTGCAATACAGGAGATGCAGTTTTAATATTTGGGTTGGGAAAATCTCCTGGAGGAAGAAATGTCAACCTACTCCAGTATTCTTGCCTGAAAAATCCCACAGACAGAGGAACCTGGTGAGCTACACTCCATGGGATTGCAAAGAGTCAGACACAACTTAGCGACTAATCACTCACAGTGTATACATGTTAATGCTACTTTCTCAATTTTTCCCACACTCTCCTTCCCCTGCTGTGTCCACAGGTCCATTCTCTACATCTCTATCTCCATCCTTCCCTTGCAAATAAGTTCAACAGTACTATCTTTCTAGATTACATATATATGTGTTAATATATGATATTTGTTCTTTCTTTTTCTGACTTACTTAGCTCTGTATAAAAGGCTCTAAGTTCATTCACCTCTTTTCAACGGACACAAATTCATTTCTTTTTGAGGCTGAGTAATATTCCATTGTATGAATGCACCAAAACTTCCTTATCAATTCATCCACTGATGGACATCTAGGTTGGTTCCATTCCCTGGCTATTGTAAATTGTGCTGCAGTGAACACTGGCATACATGTGTTTTTTTCTATTAAAGTTTCTTCAGAGTATATTCCCAGTAGTGGTATTGCTGGGTTATATGGTAATTTTATTCCCGGTTTTTTAAAGTCATCTCTATACTGTTCTCCATAGTAGCTGTATCAATTCATATCCTCATCACGGTGTAAGAGGGTTCTCTTTTCTCCACATCTTCTTCAGCGCTTATTGTTTATAGACTTTTTGGTAATGGCCATTCTGACCAGTGTGAAATGATAGCTCAGGTTTTTAATTTGATGATTTCTCATTTCTTGAGGTAGGCTTGTATTGCTATAAACTTCCTTGTTAGCACTGCTTTTGCTGCATCCAAGATCCCCTAGAGGAGGGCGTGGCAACCCACTCCAGTATTCTTGCCTAGAGAATCTCATGGACAGAGGAGCCTAGCAGGCTACAGTCCATAGGGTTGCAAAGAGCTGGACATGCCTGAAACAACTTGCATGTTTTAGATTGTAGTATAGAGTCATTTGTTTCTAGGTATTATTTTTCTTCCTTGATTTATTCAGTGACCTCTTGTTCATTTACAAGTATATTGTTTGGCTTCCATTTGTTTGTATTTTTTACAATTATTTTTCTAGTAATTGATATTTAATCTTAATTGATATTTAATCTCATAGTTTTGTTGTCATAAAAAAAAAAAATTTCTGTTGCTGTTGTTCACTCAGTCATGTCCAATTCTTTGCGACCCCATGTACTGCAGCATGCCAGGTGTCTCTGTCCTTCACTATCTCCTGGAGTTTGCTCCAACTCATATCCATTGAGTCAATGATGCCATACAACCATCTCATCTTCTGCTGCCCCCCTTCTCCTCCTGCCCTCAATCTTTCCCAGCATCATCCCAGGTCTTTTCCAGTGAGTCAGCTCTTTGCATCAGGTGACCAAAGTATTGGAGCTTCAGTTTCAGCATCAGTCTTTCCAATGAATATTCAGGCTTTATTTCCTTAAGGATTGACTGATTTGATATCCTTGCTGACTCTCACTTTCAAGAGTCTTCTCCAAAGTAAAAAAAAAAAAAACATATATATATATATATATATATATGTTAAAATAGGCCCACTCAAAGTACAAACACATGTACACTCATTTACATGCAGATATACATAGAGTCATACATAAAAAGAAGAATGGAACTGGAGGAATCAACTTGCCGGACTTCAGGCTCTACTACAAAGCCACAGTTATCAAGACAGTATGGTATTGTTTTTATTTTTAAAGTCATTTTATATGTTTAAAAATTCAAACAAGGAGTTATATAAAGTAAAATGCAGAAATCCCTCCACAACTCTTCCCCAGAGTTAAACACTCTTAACAGGTTGACCTGTATCTCTTAATATCTTACTGTAGGAATATGCAAAGACACACACCAGAAACACATACACATAAACTGTTTTTCAAAAATGAGATCATTTTATGTATATATTGTTCTATGTTGCTTTTAAATGGAACAATATTGTAAAACCTTAAATGTATAATAATGGGGCTTCCCTGGTGGCTCAGGGGTAAAAGAATATATAATAATAAGCATTATCATAAATAACTTCCTTTAGATACACCTCATTCTTTTTTTAATGCCAGTGCTGAATATTATTAACTTTTTAATCTTTTGCCTATCTGAAGGGTAGAAGCCTTCATCTCTTACATCTTGTTGTTTAATTTGCAGTTATCTTATTAACAATGAGGTTGAACATCTTTTTTCTCTTTATCATTTATACTGTTCCTTCTTCAAGTTGCCTGTCATATCCTCTGGCTAATTTTCTACTGGATTGTCTTTTTAAATTTATTTGTAAGTATTAAGCCATGGCTATTAAATAGATAGATTTTTTTTTTTCTCCAAGACTGTCCTTTGTTTTAAATTTTATAAGGCTATTGTCAAGCAACATTTAAAATTTTCACATAGACAAACTTGCCAATTTTTTCTAATATGGCTTCTGAGTTTTACTTCATGCTTGCAAAGACCTTCCTCATGCCAAGATTATAAAAATATTCTCTCACACACTTTTCTTTTAAAATTTTATAAGGCTATTGTCAAGCAACATTTAAAATTTTCACATAGACAAACTTGCCAATTTTTTCTAATATGGCTTCTGAGTTTTACTTCATGCTTGCAAAGACCTTCCTCATGCCAAGATTATAAAAATATTCTCTCACACACTTTTCTTTTTTTACTGTATAGTTTCAGGTTTGTTATATTTTTTAATACAGCTGTAATTTACTTTTGAAACTCTTATAAAGTATGTGTTCTATTGTTTCCTCTCTAGGTCTACCCTGTTCTCTCAATGCAGTTTATTCAGTAGTTTAATTGTTGCCACTGCACTGACAGCTCTGTAGTGTTGCTCATTTATTTACATTTGCTTCTGCCGCGTCTTCATCGCTGCGTGTGGGCTTTCTTCAGTTGCCTTCAACAGGGGCTACTCTTCGTTGTGGTGCTCTAGCTTCTCGCTGATGTGGCTTCTCTTAGGGAGCACAGACTCTAGGCACACCGGCTTCAAGAGATGCAGCACTCACGCTCAGCAGTTGCCCCCACTTCCCTGCATGTGGGATCTTCCGGGACCAGGGATCCAACCTGTGTCCCCTGCATTGGCAGGCAGATTCTTGTCCACTGTACCACAAGGGAAGTCTGGTTTCTTGATTATTCCACTGATTTATCTGCGTATCCCTTGCTCAAACACTACATTATCTTAATAGGTTTTGATACTTAATAGAGCATTAGTCATAATTTAATTTAAAAATTTCTTGATTATTCTCTCATATTCTTCCAAACATACTTCAGTATTAATTTGTTAAATTGCACCCCAATTCCTAAAATAATCCACATCTTATTGACATTATTTTTTAAATTCAGGGATACATTTCTCTACTACTTATATGGAGCCCCCAGACGTTAGCACCTTTAAGATTCACCTCAGCTTTCAAGCCATGGCCATGCTTTTTCAAGGAAGGCTCCCACCAGTGACTGAGCACAGAGTGGGTATCAGGGAACTGGCCACATCTTCCCGAGCAAGATTCTCATAATGGGTGTTTTTCGCTCTGGAACTCATCACTAAGTTGACTGATGATATGCAGTCATCAGTCAAGATATGCATTGCAAACTGAGGTTCTCCGGCTTCTCTTTTCTCTCTCACTTAGGTTACTCCCAAGCAAATCCCATGTACTCCTGACTCTATCTCCATGTCTGCTTCATAAAGAACCCACTGACACTGACACTTTGACCTATGGATAATATTGAGTCTTTCCATCTGATAAAACATATGCCCCCACTTATTCTATTTTTTAATGTTCTTCAGGAAAATTTTATAGTTTTCCTCACATTCATCTTACACATTCTTGAGTTAATTACTAGATTTTTACAAAATTTCTTTTTTGCTGAAGTAAATGAGATCTTTTATTCATAGCTTTTATTTGTATATTTTAATGCTATATAGTAGAGCATAAGAGTTTATAACTGTTATATCTTTTCATTGTCATTCATTTCTAAATCATTTAACTTTTGGATTCCTCAAAACAAACAAACATAAAAGAAAACAACAAAAAAAAAACCCTTCTTCTACCAGTAGGAGGATGGATAAACAAACTGTGGTATGTTCAAACAAAGGCACACTAATCAGTAATTAACAAAAAATGAATAAACTCTTGATACATCCAAAACATGTAGTAGATAACTCTGACATTGTGTTGAGCAAAAGAAGTCAGACACAAAACAGTATGTTCTGAATTAGTCCATGTATATGTAGGTCAAGAACAGGCAAAAACTGATCTATAGGGACAGAGTTGGAAAAAAGTGGTTACTCTGACTGGAAAGGGGCACAAGGGAATTTTCTGGGGGATATAAATGTTCTATATCTTGATTTGGGCATAAAGTCATCAAACTATACACTTAAGAGTTGCTCCTTTTACGGTACATAAATTGGGACTTGTAAATTATAGTTTCACAAATAAAACATGGTTTGGTTGGTTGGAGGACCCTGATTTTCTTGCTGATTCTCCACCTAGATAAATGACTACCTCACTATCAGATCCAGAACCCAAGAGTCAACTCTAATTCCTTCCTTTCCCTTCTGCCCCATATGTGTAACTCACATATGTCCATAATAGACTAGCTCCTAAATGACTGTTGACTCTGGAAGTTTCTCCTTTCCTGTTCAGAGTTCAGGTCTCATGTACTTCTCTAACCTGAATTACTACAGCAATCGCCTTCCTAACTGACCTCCCCTCCAGATCGCCTTCCATACAGGAGGCAGACTGATTTTTCTAAAATAAAACCTACATCTTCCACACAGATTAACCCTCTTCAAAGGTATCTTATGGCCCGAAGGATAGAGTCCAGATGCTAAACAGGCTTTAAAAAGTCCCCTATGATCCTGAGGCTGCCCACCCCTCCAGACTAAGCCCCCTTCCCCATTCCCAGCCTCTGTTACACCCTACCATCCAGCCATCGTGGCCTTCCTTCAATTCCCTGACTCCTTCTCTCTCTTCCACTCCTCTTTCTCAACTTGGGCCTTTTCACACGCTATCCTTTTGCCTAGAACATGCTCCCCACTCAACCTTTCCTTTTTTCTTTGCTAACTTTTTTACTCAAATTTCTGGTTTCAATTAGAATTGAAACTTCCTTGAGGAGGCCTCCCCCAAATTTCTTGGCTAGATAACTGTCTCCTGCCTCATTCTATGATACCAAACCACCCTGTTCTTCCCCCAGTTTCACACGCTTCACACATTTCTGTAAAGATCTGTCGAAGTGTTGATAAGCTAAGTCCTCAATAAATATTTAGATGAATGAATAAATGAGTGAAGGAGATCAAGGATTGGAAGAAAATAGCTAGTCATAAAATTCAGGTTATGGTCTTCAGATTGTACTACAAAGCTACAGTCATCAAAACAGTTATGATAATGGCACAAAAACAGACATATTGATCAATAAAATAGAATAAAAAGTCCAGAAATAAACACATGAGCTTATAGTCAATTAATCTATGACAAAGGAGGAAAGACTACACAACAGAGAAAAGACAGTCTCTTCGATAAGTGATGTGCCAGGAAAACTGGACAGCTACATGTAAAATAATAAAGTTAGAACAGTCTCTAACAACATATACAAAAGTAAACTCAAGATGGATCACAGACCTAAATGTAAAATCAGATACTATAAAACTCTTATAGGAATCCATAGGCAGAACACTTTTTTGATGTAATTCACAGCAATGTTTTTTTGGGGGGAGGGGATCTGTCTCCTACAGTAATGGAAATAAAAATAAATAAGCAAATAGGACCTAATTAAACTTAAAAGCTTTTGCACAGCAAAGGAAATCATAAACAAAACAAAAAGATAACTTATGGATTGGGAGAAAATATTCAGATATTTGCAATGTGATGCTGCTAAGTCGCTTCAGTCGTGTCCGACTCTGTGCGACCCCATAGACAGGAGCCCAACAGGCTCCCCTGTCCCTGGGATTCTCCAGGCAAGAACACTGGAGTGGGTTGCCATTTCCTTCTCCATTGTGTGAAAGCGAAAAGTGAAAGTGAAGTCGCTCAGTCGCATCCGACTTCTAGCGACCCCATGGACTGCAGCCTACCAGGCTCCTCCATCCATGGGATTTTCTAGGCAAGAGTACTGGAGTGGCTTGCTATTGCCTTCTCCGTGCAATGTGATGGGCGAGGGATAAAGTTCCAAAATACACAAACAGCTCATACAGCTTAATATCAAAAAAACAAACAAAACAATCAAAAAGTGCACAGAAAAGGGACTTCTGTGGCTGTCCAGTGGTTAAGACTCTGTGCTTCCACTGCAGGGGGCTCAGGTTCAATCCCATGTGTCACACAGCATGGCCAAAAAACAAAAAGAAATGGACAGAAGACCTAAATAGACATTTCTCCAAAGAAGATATACAGATGGCCAACAGGCATCTATATGAAAAGATTCTCAATATCACCAATTAACAGAGAAATGCAAATTAAAACTACAATGAAGCATCACCTCACATCAATCAGAATAGCCATCATTAAAAAGTCCACAAATAAATGCTGGAAAGAGTGTGGAGGAAAGGGAGCCCTCCTACACTGTCGATGGGAATGTAAATGGAGGCAGCTACTATGGAGAACAGTATGGAGGTTCTTTAAACACTAAAAATAGACTTACCATCTGATCCACCAATCCCACTCCTGGGCATATATGGAGAAAAATCCAATTTGAAAAGATGCATGCACCCCAATGGTTAGAGCAGCACTATTTACAACAGCCAAGACTGGAGGCAACCTACATGTCCACTGACAGATGAATTGATAAAGAATATGTGGTACACATATCAGTCAGTTCAGTAGCTCAGTCGTGTCTGACTCTTTGCAACCCCACGAATCGCAGCATGCCAGGCCTTCCTGTCCATCACCAACGCCCAGAGTCTACTCAAACTCATGTCCACCAAGTCGGTGATGCCATCCAGCCATCTCATCCTCTGTCATCCCTTTCTCCTCCAGCCCCCAATCCCTCCCAGCATCAGGGTCTTTTCCAGTGAGTTAACTCTTTGTATGAGGTGGCCAAAGTATTGGAGTTTCAGCTTTAGCATCAGTCCTTCTAATGAACACCCAGGACTGATCTTCAGGATGGACTGGTTGGATCTCTTTGCAGTCGAAGGGATTCTCAAGAGTCTTCTCCAACACCACAATTCAAAAACATCAATTCTTCCATGCTCAGCTTTCTTCATAGTCCAACTTTCACATCCATACATGACCACTGGAAAAACCATAGCCTTGACTAGATGGACCTTTGTTGGCAAAGTAATGTCTCTGCTTTTGAATATGCCATCTAGGTTGGTCATAACTTTCCTTCCAAGGAGTGAGCATCTTTTAATTTCATGGCTGCAATCACCATCTGCAGTGATTTTGGAGTGCAAAAAAATAAAATCTGACACTGTTTCCACTGTTTCCCCATCTACTTCCCATGAGTGATGGGACCAGATGCCATGATCTTCGTTTTCTGAATGTTGAGCTTTAAGCCAACTTTTTCACTCTCCTCTTTCACTTTCATCAAGAGGCTTTTGAGTTCCTCTTCACTTTCTGCCATGAGGGTGGTGTCATCTGCATATCTGAGGTTATTGATATTTCTCCCGGCAATCTTGATTCCAGCTTGTGCTTCTTCCAGC
>SJYT01003317.1:56772-82685 GCA_006410635.1 Cephalophus harveyi
GAGTTGACTCATTGGAAAAGACTCTGATGCTGGGAGGGATTGGGGGCAGGAGGAGAAGGGGACGACCGAGGATGAGATGGCTGGATGGCATCACTGACTCGATGGATGTGAGTCTGAGTGAACTCCGAGAGATGGTGATGAACAGGGAGGCCTGGCGTGCTGTGATTCATGGGGTCGCAAAGAGTCGGACACGACTGAGCGACTGAACTGAACTCATGTATTATCCCTACACATTTCTATCTTCACATTAGCCTTTTGTGGTGCTGTAGAGCTTTCCTCTTTGCTTTTCTTGTTAAAAAATTTACTTTAAGAATTTTTGGCTGTCCTAAGATGGCAGAGGAATAGGACGGGGAGACCACTTTCTCCCCCACAAATTCATCAAAAGAACATTTGAACGCTGAGTAAACTCCACAAAACAACTGCTGAATGTTGGCAGAGGACATCAGGCACCCAGAAAAGCAGCCCATTGATTTCAAAAGGAGGTAGGAAAGAATATAAAAATTAAAAAGAGAGACAAAAGAGGTAGGGATGGAGATCCCTACCAGGAAGGGAGTCTTAAAAAAGAGAAAAGTTTCCAAACACCAGGAAACACTCTCACTACCGAGTCTGTGGTGAGCCTTGGAACCTCAGTGAGCAACATAACCAGGAGGAAAAATAAATAAATAATTAAACCCCACAAATTGCTTGCCCAATGGTAAATCCCAGTGGAGAAGCAGTGCAGACACCCACATCTGCCACTAGCAAGTGGGGCTTGGGCAGGGAGGCGCAGGCTGCATTGCTTAGGGTAAGGACTGGGCGTGAATGCCCCAAGGGCAATCTGAGGGAACTAACTTGAGATTGCAAATCAGACTGTGGGATAGCTATCCTGTGAAAAGCTCTAACCTAATGGCAACCCACTCCAGTATTCTTGCCTGGGGAATCCCATGGATGGAGGAGCCTGGTAGGCTATAGTCCATGGGGTCGCAAAGAGTCGGACACGACTGAGCGACTTCACCTCACCTAAGACACCACCAGGCCCGCTCACAGAACAAAGGACTGAGCAGAGCTAGCCAGCTGCAGACTGGCCCATCCCCTGCCAGAGACAGGCAGGCGAGGGCAGCCAGAGTCAGAAGGGGGCAATTGCGAACCCAGAGAGGCATCCTATACCAAACTTCATTGCTAACCAAGACTTCTTGGGGTTTTGGATGGTCGACATCTGCCGGGAGGGTCACAGCCAGAAATCAGCTCCCCAGAAGAGACACACAGCACACCTGAGAAGGTGCGCCGGTTGTACACCCAGAAAACCGAGCAGCAGGGACAAGGGAGAGGATAAGTCACAGCCTTCAGTTGAGGGCAACCGCGCTCGCCAAGCACCTGGTCACCTGAGATGCTTGGACCTGGGAAGGGCACAAAATGCAGGCCCAACTGAGTCTGCACCTTTGTGGACTATCTGAGTACCTGAAACTGAGTGGCTTAGACCTGGGAAGTGCATACAACCCAGGGCCGGCCTCAGGCTGTTCCCAGCAGAGCAACCTAGAGCCTAAGCAGTGTAGACAGAAAAAGCACACATGCTGTGAGAGAGGGCAAACTCAGTGTGGCTGAGATATTGCGAGCAGTCAGTGTTATTTGTTTGCAGTGCTCTTCCCTCCCCACAGCATGACTGAACTGCTGCTGCTGCTGCTGCTGCTGCTAAGTCGCTTCAGTCATGTCTGACTCTGTGCGACCCCATAGATTGCAGCCCACCAGGCTCCCCTACCCTGGGATTCTCCAGGCAAGAACATTGGAGTGGGTTACCATTTCCTTCTCCAATGCATGAAAGTGAAAAGTGAAAGTGATATTTTGTCAATATATTCTTAAAATAACTTTTTGAAGTTTATGATTTATTGAATCCTTTATATAGCATAATCCTTACAGTAGTCACCATCTATTTTTAAAAAAACAGAAATTTATTTCCTTTTAGGTTCAATGATCCCAAATATGATCTGTCATGGGATTTCAACTTCAGTTTAAAAGGAAACTCTATTCTCTTCAGAGAGAAGGTCTTAAGAAAACTTGGATGAATATATATATAACTTGATCTTATCTATGAAAAAGGGAATTAAAAAAATTCACATCAACAAGATCGTTTGAAACTAACCACAAAGAGACTATGCAAGAGGGGCAGAAGCAAAATGCGTAAGTGGAAGTGAGTGGAAGACATGGTGACTACAATGGAGATTCATTTAATGATCCCAGAAGACCCTAGCTCCTATGAGAGGCCCTTCCTCAGTACCTTCTTTATTGACCTGATTTTAACTCTATAAGAAGACTTCACTTAAGAGATTTACTGACATGACAGTCACAGTTCTTTGTACTCATCATCACTAGATAACCAAAAAGATCAGATGTTTATTTATAGGATAGAATAAATCCAACTGTATTTAATAGGTACCCTCACCTTTTGACTTGAACAACTTACTTTAGATCACAAATTACTGCATATACTCTTCCCAATTTGTCTTGGCTATAACCCTGGAAGTTGAATTTATTGTTCCTATCCAAATACTCAGGCAAAACTTCCAGGAGAGTTTCAGTAATGACAGAGATAACATTCTGCTCTTCAATAAGATGTCGAGCCTGTAGAATACGTCAAGAATATTGTCATTAGTATTAACTCATTATAGTATGGATTTTATCTATTCATTTGGTTGGTAAGTCATTTTGAATAAATGTTTGCTGAACATCAAACACAGTCCTTATTCTCACAGAATAGCAATTTCTGAGAAATTATTTTCTAAAAGTTCCCTACCTCTCAGTAACTGGAAAAAACCTGTCTGAACACCCCAAGCCCATTACACATGTTACTGACATGAATGTTTACCACTATTAATTATACAGTGAGTGAAGTAGAACAAACAGATATACTTCAAGTTTCTATCATATACATTATGTATTCTGACATTTCCCCCTCACTCACAATTCAATTTCTCTTTCATATCCTTTTCTCTGGGCTTTGAAAAGAGAAAGTAAAAGAGAAAGTAGAAACCAAACTGTCCATAAGAAACAGCAATGGTAGTAGTACAAAAAGGAAGCAGAATCCTTCACTCTCCTCCCAAGCCTTGCAGCACCATCTCCTGCAAATGCCTGACAGTCATACTCTCCCCCAGTTTTGCTGTATCTTAGGCTCTCCTTTCACCCCAAACAACAATAAGAGTAAAGGTATTAATAAGGCACTGCTCCTAAGTTACTCTAGACACCGAGAAACCAGCTCTGGTGTTCCCCTGCAGAGATGAGGACTTTCAAACCAACTCAGAGCCACCACTCCCACTCCATGAGTTACCTAGTCCTTGGGAACCATTAAAGTATTCACATGCTGATACCACTGAAGAATTATTCAATTTTCCAAGTGGAATAGAACATAGTGACTCAGAAATTGTTTTAATTCAATATTAAATAAAATTCTTTAAAAACAAAACAAATATTACTTATAAAGATTGTCAAGACTAATTAATACATACCAAAGTAGGAACAGTAAACATCTGAACTGAGAGTGCAGTTATAGAAATACTTCTGTCATGATCATCACTGATATAGTCTTTCTGGAGCTGCTTGTAATACTGAAAGATACAACAATAAGTAGAGAAGCAATTATAAATGACTACTGAAAACTTTTAAAATCCCAGTTTTAACAGCTGCTATATTTGTTTCTATGTATAAGATAGCAAGTATTGTAATACTATTTATTAAAGGGAGATAGTACAGTCAACAAAAATTTACTAAAACAGCAAGTAACAAAAGATTGAATAAGAATTCAGCTATCCAATCTAGTATAGCAAGAAATAATGCTTTTTAAAAAACAAAACACACATACATACACACAGAGGAAAAAATCACAGAGGACTGCAAAGGTGCATGTATCCTTTCTCTAAACAGAATCTGGGGCAATCTTTAGCAGATTTTCTTCCCAATGAAATATAGCAGGGACTATATTAAATGTATTTAAAAACTGATATGACCCAGAAAATCAATCATCAGATTCAATCCAGCCTTAAACAGAATGGATGCTGGCTATGCATAACTTCTTATCCATACTAATGCATACCAGATGAAAATCAACCCTGATATCTTGCGAGAACAAAAACAATAATACATCCAGTCAAGCCTCAAGCAGCTATTATATGTAAGCACAGTATTAGATCCTTGACCTACATTATTTAATTCCATCCATTAGAATTCACAGTAAGTTTAACAGGTAATCCTAAGGAGAGTGAACTGCTGTTGTATAAAGAAAAAATTCATTTCAGATCACATACATAGTCCTTTATTCTACCTCTAAAGAGTTTTTGAAGAATAGTTGATAATTTGAGTTGTCATCACCTTTCAAGAAACCAAATATCTAAGCTGTTTTTATCAATCTAATTATAAAATCCAGGAAGTGCAAGTAGCTTATCCCACAGTATCATTTACCTATGATAACCATTATTTTACATTCTGCTTCCAATTCCATTCTGATTCTACCTCTGACTTAAGTTTTGCAGAATTTTGTGCAACTCAAAATCAGAATAAACTAACAAGTATTTCTTGCACGCCTCTGTGTAAGACAAAGTAGAAGATTTAAAGAAGTACATGTTCTAACTAATTTAACTTGAGAGACACACAAGAAAGTACAACAATGTAAGGGATATACAATAGATCAACAAAACAATATTAAAAAGCTATAGAAGCAGTCCTAAGAAGGTGGAGGAATAGGAGACTTTTCCTCCCACAAATTCATCAAAAGATCATTTGAATGCTGAGCAACTTCTACAAAACAATTTCTGAACACTGGCGGAAGACACCAGGTACCCAGAAAGGCAGCCCATTCTCCTTGAAAGTAGGACAAAACATAAAAGACAAAGAGAGAGACAGAAGAGTTAGGGACAGAGACTGGTCCTGGGGAGGGAGTTGTGACAGAGGAAAAGTTTCCAAACAGCAGGAAACCCTCTCACAGGTGGGTCTGTGGGGAGTTTTGCAATCTCAGAGGGTAACATAACCGGGAGAAAAAAAACAACAACACAAAACCCACAGAATACTCACCTAAACACAACTGCCAGTGGAAAAGTAGCCCAAATGCTTGCGTTTGCCACCAGCCAGCAGGGGCTGGACAGGGAGGGATAGGCTGCATAACTGGTGCTTAGGGTAAGGACTGGGCCTGAATGCCCTGAGGACAATCTGAGGGAGCTAACGTGACAGCAACCCAAAGTGTGGGATAGCCAGAAAGGGGAAAAAATAAAGAACTTTCCCGTCAAAGGCTCTAAAGCGCAGCCTGTGTTGCTCACAGAACAAAGGATTGAGCCAATACCAAAGGAGAGCTAGCCGGCTGTGTACAGGCCTCTCCCCTCTGCTGGAGGCAGAGAAGCAGGTGAGTGACAGCCAGAGCTGGAAGGCAAGTGGCTGCTCCAATCTTGGTCCCAGAGATGGGCACACTCCACTAAACTGTGAGCAGGCTTCCAGTTGCTAACCATGTCTTCCTGGGATCCTGGATGGTTGACATCTGCCAGGAGGGTCGCAGCCTGAGATCAGCTCACAAGAAGAGACATGCAGCGTACCTGGGAAACCATGTGGCTGGGACTGGGGAGGTGATTAAGATGCATGGCCCACCTGGGACAGTGCATTTGCCAAACACCTGGTCGCCTGAGCTGCTCGGACCTGGGAAGGGTACAAAATGCATGCCCAACCAAGTCTGTGCCCTTGTGGAGTACCCGAGAACCTGAGCAGCTTAGACCTGGGAAGTGCACAAACTGCAGGGCCTGCTTTGGACAGTGCTCCTGCAGAGCACCCTAGAGCCTGAGCAGCGTAGACTCAGGAAGCACATGCTGCCGTGGGCTGGGGCAAACCCACTGTGGTCCATACACTGCAAGCACTCCCCACACACGCCAGCAATATTTTTTTGCAGTGTCCCTCCCTCCCCACAACACAACTGAACAAGTAAGCCTAAATAAGTGACCACCTTCAGCCCCTTGTGTCAGGGCAGAAATTAGACACTGAAGAGACTTGCAAACAGAGGAAGCCAAAATAAAGAAGAGGGAACAGCTCTGGAAGTGACAGGTGCAACAGATTAAAACCCTGTAGTTAACACTGACTAATGTTAAGCACTGGAGGGGCCTATAGACCTTGAGAACAAGTACAAGCTGGAACAAGGAACTATCTGAAACTAAACTGACCCCACACTGCCCACAACAGCTTCAGAGAAATCCCTAGATATATTTTTACTATTATCATTTTTTCATTTTTTTAAACTTTAACCTCTTTATTATTCCTTTAATTTTCATTTTTATAACCTATTATTACGTTGCAGGAAAAAAGACCCTATTTTTAAAGCGAATTTCATATATATATATATAATAATTTTTGTGATTTTGTTTTTTCTTTAATATTGTATTTTTGAGAATCCAACCTCTACTCTAGATTTTTAATCTTTGCTTTTTGGTATTTGTTTTAGTACTTTTAAGAAGCCAATCTTCAATAACCATTTTTCATTGGTAGAGAGATTACTGGCTGGATTGCTCTCTCCCCCTTTAGACTCTCCTTTTTCTCCACCAGGTCACCTCTATCTCCTCTGTCCCCCTTCTCTTCTATACCTAACTCTGTGAAACTCTTTGTGTGTTCCAGACGGTGGAGAACACTTAGGGAAATGATTACTGGCTGGATCTGTCTCTCTCCTTTTGATTCCCCCCTTTATCCTCTTGGCCACCTCTGTCTTCTTCCTCCCTCTTCTTTTCTCTGTATAACTCCGTGAACATCTCTGAGCATTGCAGACTGTGGAGAGCACATAAGGAAGTGATTCCTGGCTGGCTTGCTCTCTCTTCCTTTGCTCTCTCCTCTTTTGATTCCACCTCTTCTTCTTATGGTCACCTGTATCGTCCTCCTCCCTCTTATGTTCTCCATGTAACTCTGTGAACCTCTCTGGGTGTCCCTCACTGTGGAGACACTTTTCATCTTTAACCTAGATGTTTTAGCATTGGTGCTGTATAGATGGAGAAGTCTTGACGCTACTGTATGAATAAGACTGAAAACCAGAGGCAGGAGGTTTAAGTCCAAATCCTGAGAACACCAGGAAACTCTTGACTCCAGGGAACACTAATCAATAGGAGCTCATCAAACTCCTCCATACCTACACTGAAACCAAGCACCACCCAAGGGCCAACAAGTTCCAGAGCAAAACATACCATGCAAATTCTCCAGCAACACAGGAACATAGCCCTGAGCTTCAATATACAGGTTGCCCAAAGTCACACCAAACTGACTGACATCTCATAACTCATTATTGGACACTTCATTGCACTCCAGAGAGAAGAAATCCAGATCCACCTACCAGAACACCGACACAATCTTCCCTAACCAGGAAACCTTGACAAGCCACCTGTACAACCCCACCCACAAACCTCCACAAGAAAGAGAACTCCATAAACTGCCAGAATACAGAAAGGCCACCCTAAACACAGCAATATAAACAAGATGAAAAGGCAGAGAAGTACCCAACAGGTAAAGGAACAGGATAAATGTCCACCAAACCAAACAACAAAAGAGGAAGAGATAGGGAATCTACCTGATAAAGAACTCCAAATAATGATAGGGAAAATGATCCAAAATCTTGAAAACAAAATGTAGTTACAGATAAATATCCTGGAGACAAGGATCAAGATGATGCAAGAAAGGTTTAACAAGGACTGAGAAGAAATAAAAAAAGAGCCAATCTATAAAGAATAATGCAATAAATGAGATCAAAAACACTCTGGAGGGAACCAACAGTAGAATAATGGAGGCAGAAGACAGGATAAGTGAAGTAGAAGATAGAATGGTAGAAATAAATGAAACAGAGAGAAAAAAAGAAAAATGAATTAAAAGAAATGAAGAAAATTTCAGAGACCTCTGGTACAACGTTAAGTGCCCCAACATTCAAATCATAGGAGTCCCAGAAGAAGAAGACAAAAAGAAAGACCATGAGAAAATACTTGAGGAGATAATAGTTGAAAACTTCCCTAAATGGGGGAGGAAATAATCACCCAAGTCCAAGAAACCCAAAGAGTCCCAAACAGGATAAAACCAAGGTGAAACACCCCAAGACACATATTAATCAAATTAACAAAGATCAAACACAAATAACAAATATTAAAAGCAGCAAGGGAAAAACAACAAATAACACACGGGATTCCCATAAGGATAACAGCTGATCTTTCAATAGAAACTCTTCAGGCCAGGAGGGAATGGCAAGACATACTTAAAGTGATGAAAAAAAATAACCTACAGCCCAGATGACTGTACCCAGCAAAGATCTCATTCAAATATGAAGGAGAAATCAAAAGCTTTACAGACAAGCAAAAGCTGAGAGAATTCGGCACCACCAAACCAGCTCTCCAACAAATGATAAAGGATATTCTCTAGACAGGAAACACAAAAAGGATGCATAAACTCAAACCCAAAGTAACAAAGTAAATGTCAATGGAATCATACTTATCAATAATTAGCTTAAGCATAAATGGTTTGAATGACCCAACCAATAGACAAAGACTGGCTGAATGGATACAAAAACAAGACCCCCTATATATGTTGTCTACAAGAGACCCACCACCAAACAGGGGACACATACAGACTGAAAGTGAAGGGCTAGAAAAAGTTATTCCATGCAAATAGAGACCAAAAGAAAGCTGGAGTAGCAATACTGATATCAGGTAAAATAGACTTTAAAACAAAGGCTGTGAAAAGAGACAAAGAAAGACACTTCATAATGATGAAAGGATCAATCCAAGAAGAAGATATAACAATTATAAATATATATGCACCCAACATAGGAGCACCACAATATGTAAGAGAAATGCTAACAGGTATGAAAGGGGAAATTAACAATAACACAATAATAGTGGGAGACTTTAATATACCACTCACACCTATGGATAGATCAACTAAACAGAAAATTAACAAGGAAACACAAACATTAAACGATACAATAGAGTTAGGCCTAACTGATATCTATAGGACATTTCACCCCAAAACAATAGATTTCACCTTTTTCTCAAGCGCACACGGAACCTTCTCCAGGATAGATCACATCCTGGGCCATAAATTTAGCCTTGGTAAATTCAAAAAATTTGCAATCATTCCAAGCATCTTTTCTGACCACAATGTTGTAAGAGTAGATCTCAATTACAGGGGAAAAACTATTAAAAATTCCAACATATGGAGGCTGAACAACACGCTTCTGAATAACCAACAAATCACAGAAGAAATCAAAAAAGAAATCAAAATATGCATGGAAACAAATGGAAATGAAAACACAGCAACCCAAAACCGGTGGGACACTGTAAAAGCAGTGCTAAGAGGAAAGTTCATAGCAATACAGGCATACCTCAAGAAACAAGAAAAAAGTCAAATAAATAACCTAACTCTACACCTAAAGCAACTAGAAAAGGAAGAAATGGAGAACCCCAGAGTTAGTAGAAGGAAAGAAATCTTAAAAATTAGGGCAGAAATAAATGCAAAAGAAACAAAAGAGACTATAGCAAAAATCAACAAAGCCAAAAGCTGGTTCTTTGAAAAAATAAATAAAATTGACAAACCATTAGCCAGACTCATCAAGAAACAAAGAGAGAAAAATCAAATCAATAAAATTAGAAATGAAAATGGAGAGATTACAACAGACAACACAGAAATACAAAGGATCATAAGAGACTACTATCAGCAATTATATGCCAATAAATTGGACAACGTGGAAGAAATGGACAAATTTTTAGAAAAATACAAACTTCCAAAACTGAACCAGGAAGAAATAGAAAATCTTAACAGACCCATCACAAGCACGGAAATTGAAACTGTAATCAGAAATCTTCCAGCAAACAAAAGCCCAGGTCCAGACGGCTTCACAGCTGAATTCTACCAAAAATTTCGAGAAGAGCTAACACCTATCCTACTGAGACTCTTCCAGAAAATTGCAGAGGAAGGTAAACTTCCAAACTCATTCTATGAGGCCACCATCACCCTAATACCAAAACCTGACAAAGATGTCACCAAAAAAGAAAACTACAGGCCAATATCACTGATGAACATAGATGCAAAAATCCTTAACAAAATTCTAGCAATCAGAATCCAACAACACATTAAAAAGATCATACACCATGACCAAGTGGGCTTTATCCCAGGGATGCAAGGATTCTTCAATATCCGCAAATCAATCAATGTAATTCACCACATTAACAAATTGAAAAATAAAAGCCATATGATTATCTCAATAGATGCAGAGAAGGCCTTTGACAAAATTCAACATCCATTTATGATAAAAACTCTCCAGAAAGTAGGAATAGAAGGAACATACCTCAACATAATAAAAGCTATATATGACAAACCCACAGCAAACATTATCCTCAATGGTGAAAAACTGAAAGCATTTCCCCTAAAGTCAGGAACAAGACAAGGGTGCCCACTTTCACCGCTACTATTCAACATAGTTCTGGAAGTTTTGGCCACAGCAATCAGGGCAGAAAAAGAAATAAAAGGAATCCAAATTGGAAAAGAAGAAGTAAAACTCTCACTGTTTGCAGATGACATGATCCTCTACATAGAAAATCCTAAAGACTCCACCAGAAAATTACTAGAGCTAATCAATGAATATAGTAAAGTTGCAGGATATAAAATCAACACACAGAAATCCCTTGCATTCCTATACACTAATAATGAGAAAGTAGAAAAAGAAATTAAGGAAACAATTCCATTCACCATTGCAACGAAAAGAATAAAATACTTAGGAATATATCTACCTAAAGAAACTAAAGACCTATATATGGAAAACTATAAAACACTGATGAAAGAAATCAAAGAGGACACTAATAGATGGAGAAATATACCGTGTTCATGGATCGGAAGAATCAATATAGTGAAAATGAGTATACTACCCAAAGCAATCTACAGATTCAATGCAATCCCTATCAAGCTACCAGCGGTATTTTTCACAGAACTAGAACAAATAATTTCAAGATTTGTATGGAAATACAAAAAACCTCGAATAGCCAAAGCAATCTTGAGAAAGAAGAATGGAACTGGAGGAATCAACCTGCCTGACTTCAGGCTCTACTACAAAGCCACAGTCATCAAGACAGTATGGTACTGGCACAAAGACAGAAATATAGATCAATGGAACAAAATAGAAAGCCCAGAGATAAATCCACACACCTATGGACACCTTATCTTCGACAAAGGAGGCAAGAATATACAATGGAGTAAAGACAATCTCTTTAACAAGTGGTGCTGGGAAAACTGGTCAACCACTTGTAGAAGAATGAAACTAGATCACTTTCTAACACCACACACAAAAATAAACTCAAAATGGATTAAAGATCTAAACGTAAGACCAGAAACTATAAAACTCCTAGAGGAGAACATAGGCAAAACACTTTCCGACATAAATCACAGCAGGATCCTCTATGATCCACCTCCCAGAATACTGGAAATAAAAGCAAAAATAAACAAATGGGATCTAATTAAAATTAAAAGCTTCTGCACAACAAAGGAAACTATAAGCAAGGTAAAAAGACAGCCTTCTGAATGGGAGAAAACAATAGCAAATGAAGCAACTGACAAACAACTAATCTCAAAAATATACAAGCAACTCATGCAGCTCAATTCCAGAAAAATAAACGACCCAATCAAAAAATGGGCCAAAGAACTAAACAGACATTTCTCCAAAGAAGACATACGGATGGCTAACAAACACATGAAAAGATGCTCAACATCACTCATTATCAGAGAAATGCAAATCAAGACCACAATGAGGTACCATTTCACACCAGTCAGAATGGCTGCGATCCAAAAGTCTACAAGCAATAAATGCTGGAGAGGGTGTGGAGAAAAGGGAACCCTCTTACACTGTTGGTGGGAATGCAAACTAGTACAGCCACTATGGAGAACAGTGTGGAGATTCCTTAAAAAACTGCAAATAGAACTGCCTTATGACCCAGCAATCCCACTGCTGGGCATACACACCGAGGAAACCAGAATTGAAAGAGACCCGTGTACCCCAATGTTCATCTCAGCACTGTTTATAATAGCCAGGACATGGAAGCAACCTAGATGTCCATCAGCAGATGAATGGATAAGAAAGCTGTGGTACACATACACAATGAAGTATTACTCAGCCATTAAAAAGAATACATTTGACTCAGTTCTAATGAGATGGATGAAACTGGAGCCAATTATACAGAGTGAAGTAAGCCAGAAAGAAAAACACCAAAACAGTAAACTAACACATATATATGGAATTTAGAATGATGGTAATGATAACCCTGTATGCGAGACAGCAAAAGAGACACAGATGTATAGAACAGACTTTTGAACTCTGTGGGAGTGGGAGAGGGTGGGATGATTTGGGAGAATAGCATTGAAACATGTATACTATAATGTAAGAAACGAATCACCAGTCTAGGTTCAATACAGGAAACAGGATCTTGGGGCTGGTGCACTTGGATGACCCAGAGAGATGATGTGGGGAGGGAGGTGGGAGGGGGGTTCAGGATTGGGAACTCATGTATACCCGTGGTGGACTCATGTCAATGTATGGCAAAACCAATACAGAATTGTAAAGTAAAATTAAAAAAAAAAAAAAAAAACGAAAGTGAAAGAGGAGAGTGAAAAAGTTGGCTTAAAGCTCAACATTCAGAAAACGAAGATCATGGCATCTGGTCCCATCACTTCATGGCAAATAGATGGGGAAACAGTGGAAACAGTGTCAGACTTTATCTTTTTGGGTTCCAAAATCACTGCAGATGGTGACTGCAGCCATTAAATTAGAAGACACTTACTCTTTGGAAGGAAAGTTATGAACAACCTAGATAGCATTTTCAAAAGTGGGGACATTACTTTGCCAACAAAGGTTCGCCTAGTCAAGGCTATGGTTTTTGCAGTAGTCATGTATGGATGTGAGAGTTGGACTGTGAATAAAGCTGAGTGCCGGAGTACTGATGCTTTTGAACTGTGGTGTTGGAGAAGACTCTTGAGAGTCCCTTGGACTGCAAGGAGATCCAATCAGTCCATTCTAAAGGAGTTCAGTCCTGGGATTTCTTTGGAGGGAGTGATGCTAAAGCTGAAAGTCCAGTACTTTGGCCACCTCATGCGAAGAGTTGACTCATTGGAAAAGACTCTGATGCTGGGAGGGATTGGGGGCAGGAGGAGAAGGGGAAGACAGAGGATGAGATGGCTGGATGGCATCACCAACATGATGGACGTGAGTTTGAGTGAACTCCAGGAGATGGTGATGGACAGGGAGGCCTGGCATGCTGCAATTCATGGGGTCACAAAGAATCAGACACAACTGAGCAACCGAACTGAACAACACTTTGGTTATAATTTTTAGTTTTCTAAAATAAAAGGATACTTCTAACTTCTACAGGGGAGTCATCTGACAGTACAGTTTCATCTAATCAGAGTAGCAACAGATATGGCAGCCAACATTCACAGAACACTCTCCCCTGACTTCTTTTCTCATGAAATGGTACGGTGTTGCCTAGGTGTGTCTTTAAAAAGCTCTGAAAATGCAGGAAAACATGTTTCTGTGAACCCAGGAAATGGATCTTATATCAAAGGAAGTATTTTCTCACAGTGAAAGCTGGATAGTTGCAGGCTCGAAGCTGCCAGAAAAAAAACATTCTGGTTCATTTTTCTCTTCATTAACACAACAGCTTTGATCAAAGTTTTGAGTATTTTAAAATCATCATGTCACTTGCCATTTCTTACTGGAAAGTCATGTGATAGTAATATCATCTAATCAGTGTAACAACCAGTATTGGTAGTCAACACTCACAGAACACTGTCTCCTGAAGTCTCTTCTTATGAATAGGTACAATGTGTCCTAGGAGTTTCTTTACATAACTCTGAAATTTTTGTGAACCTGGGAGTTTGAGCCTGATGGCAAAAGAAGTTGTTTGCACTGTGAAAGCTGGATAGTTTTGGCCTCAAACCTGCCAGAAAGACACACTGGCTTATTTTTCTCTGCATTACAACATATTTGGTTAAGTTTTTTAGTATTTTGAATTCAATGGGCTGCTTGCCACTTCTTTCTGGAAAGTCATTTGACAGTACAGTTTCACCTATTCAGGGTAAAACTCTATGGTAGTCAACACTCACAGAACACTCTATGCGGACATTTTTGTCATGGAATGGTACATGATATTGAAGAGGGAAAGTTAAAATTTTACATAACCTCCTTCTCCTGCTGCTGCTGCAACTCAGCTTGCCCCTTGCAAAGTCTAGATCACATAGGTCACACAGTCTCAGAAAGTGGGGACTTGCAATACTAGGAACTGGAGTTTATCTCACTCACCCTTGTCTTGCTCTTTGCAATCACCCAGCCCCTGCAAACCTGCTTAATCATGCCTGTCTAAGCCAGGCACCCCACTCCCCATCTTGACTGCTGTTCCCATGTGCACAAAACCCCTTAGTTTAAACTAGCCTATTAACAGCTAGTGCTGCCCACTATAGTCTGTCTATAAAAACTCTGTAATCCCTTTGTTCAGGGCTCAGAGTTTGGAGTGTTAACTCCTCTGGTCCTGCTGGCATAATAAACCTGAGTTCTCCAACTATTCAAGTGTAGTGCTTCGTTTCTCAAGTATTGGTTTCTGCAACAGTATTATAGGAGTATCTTTACACAGCTCTGAAACTGCAGTGAAACGTGTTTCTGAGAACCAAGGAATTGGGGCCTGATTGCAAAAAAAAAGTATTTTCCAACTCTGAAAGCTGGATTGTTACAGCTTCACACCTCCCAGAAAAACATACTGATTCATCATTCTTTTCATTACAACAACAACTTTGGTCATGATATTTAATTTTCTGAGTAAAAAGTATGTGTCTGACTTCTTGCTGGGAAGTCATCTGGCAGTTTCACCTAGTCAGAGTAACAACACATATGGCAGTCAATACTCACAGAACACTCTCACTTGATATCTTTTCAAATGGTATGGTACAGTGTGGCCTACATGCATCTTTATACAACTCTGAAACAGCCAGGAAGCATGCTTTTGTGAAGTTGGGAATTGGGCACTTATGGTAAGTTTATATTTTCCACCTGTGAAAACTGGATAATTGCAGCCTCCAACCTACCAGAAAAACAAACTAGTTCATTTTTCTCTTAATTACAGCAGCAGCTTTTGATAGCTTACAGTGAACAAAGTCAGATTAATGATCTCTGAAGAAGAAGATTTAGCTTTGGGACCAGGGACCAGGCATGATTACCTTAGAGGTTTTGTGTAGCAGAGTTTTATTAAATTATAAAAAGAGACAGAGAACATAGACATATGTCTATGTCTTCTGACATAGATATCAGAAGGGAGACAGAGACTGCCCCCTTGCTAGTCTTTAGACGGATGTTTTATATCTGTTATAAAGCTATTAACCAGATAGAGACACCTCAAGGCTGACAGTGTTTCACCAGGCCCCTCTCCCACAATATGCATTTTTGATATAGGATAGCACAAGGTGTGTCATCCCCCAGACATAAAACAATTGATATGAATACTGATTTGTTAAGCTATTATCAGCCCAAGGTTTGAGAAAAGAAAAAATCTTAGTCTTAGGTGGAACCATTTTGAAGAAAGGCAAATTCCAAAGCAAATACATAGTTTCATTAACATAGCTTAAGTAAAACATTTCCACAAGAAAAACACATTGGTTAGCTCAAGATTTGAGAAAAGTTAAGTTCCAGTGAAACCAGGTGTTGCCATGGCAACACAGAATTTGAAGAGATATTTGCAGCCTATGTCCTCCATTTGGAGACCCCTGGCCTTCCTGCCTGTTACCCTCTCACTTTCGTCAATGCTTCAGTTTTCTAAAGAAACAGGTTGCTTTCCACTTCTTGCTCTTCAGAAGTCACCTGACAATACCATTTCACACAATCCGGGTAAGAACAGGTATGGCTGTCAACACTCAAAGAATACTCTTTCCTGACCTCTTTTCTCATGGAATGGTACATTGTTTCCTAGATATGTCTTTACAAAGCTCTGAAAATGCAGGGAAATTTGTTTATGTGAACCTGGTAAGTAGGGCCTGATTGAAAAGGAAGTATTTTCCCATTGTAAATGCTGTATAATTGCAGCCTGAAACCTGCCAGAAAAAAAACACAGTGTTTCATTTTTCTCTTCATTACAACAGCAGCTTTGGCCAAGTTTTTGAGTTATCTCAAAGCAACAGGCTGCTTGCCACTTCTTCTGGGAAGTCATCTAACAGTATAATTTCACCTATTCAGGGTAACAACTGGTATTGTAGTCAACACTGACAGAACACACTCTTCTGACATGTTTTCTCATGGAATGGTTCAAATGTCCTAGGAGTGTCTTTACACAGTCTGAAACAGAAGGTAAACATGTTTTTGTGAACCTGGGAATTGGGGCCTGATGGTAAAAGAAGTATTTTCCTCCAGTGAAACCTGGATACTTGCAGCATTAAACTTTCCAGAAAAACACACTGGTTCCTTTTTCTCTTCATTTCAATAACAGCTTTGGTCAAATTTTTGCGTTTTTGAAAGAAACAGGCTTCTTGTCGCTTCTTGCTGGGAAATCATCTGATAGTACCATTTCACCAGTTCAGAAAACAACAGTTATGGCAGTCAGCACTCAAAGAACACTTACCTCTTTTCTCATTGAATGGTACTGTATTTTCTAGGTATATCTTTACAAAGCTCTGAAATTGCAGGGAAACTTGGATTTTGTGAACCTGGAAATTGGGGCCTGATGCCAAAACAAGTATTTCCCAACTGATGTTCTTCATTACAATAGCATCTTTGGATAATTGCAGCTTAAAACTTGCCAAAAAAAAAAAGCCCTGGTTCATTTTTCTTTTCATTAAAATTGCTTTGGTCACGTCTTTGAGTTTTTTGAAAGAAACAGACTGCTTGCCATTTCTTCCTGGGAAGTCATCAGACAGTACATTTTTACCTAATCATGGTATCTAGAGGTATGGAAGTCAAGACTCACAGAACATTATCACCTGACTAACTTTTTTCATAAAATGGTATAGTGTGTCCTAGGTGTGTCTTTACACAGCTGTGAAACTGCTGGGAAGAATGTTTTTGTGAACCTATGAATTGGGGCCTGTTGGGAAAAAAAGTATTTCTCCCCAGTGAAACCTGAATAGTTGCAAACTAAAACTTGCCAGAAAAACACACTGACTCATTTTTCTCTTCATTACAACAGCAGCTTTGGTAATGATTTTGAGTATTCTGAAATAAAAAGGATGCTTTTGACTTCATGCTGGGGAGCCAACTGACAGTACAGATTCACCTAATCAGTGTAAAAGCAGGTATAGCAGTCAACACTCACAGAATACTCTCCTGACACTTTTCCTCATGGAATGGTATACTGTGTTGAAGATGTGTCTTCACAAATTTCTTAAACAGCCAGGAAACAAGCCTTTTTGAACCTACAAATTAGGCCCTTTTTGTAAAAGTTATATTTTCCACCTGTGGAAGCTGGATAATATAGCTTCATATTTGCCAGAAAAAAGCCACTGGTTCATTTTACTCTTCATTACCACAGCTTTTGTCAAGTTTTTGAGTTTTCTGAAAGAAACAGGCTGCTTACCATTTCTTGTTGGAAAGTCATCTGCCACTACAGTTTCATCAAATCAGGGTAACTAGAGATACGGCAGTCAACAGTCACAGAGCACTCTTCCCTGACCAATTTTCTCATAAAATGGCACAGTGTATCCTAGGTGTGTCTTTGCACAACTCTGAGGCAGCCAGGAAACATGCTTTTGTGAACATGGGAATTGGGACCTTATGGTAAAAGCAATATTTTCCACCTTTGGAAGCTTGATAATTGCAGCCTCAGACCTACCAGAAAAAGACACACATTCATTTCTCTCTTCATTACAACAGTTTTGGTCAAGTTTTCAAGTTTTCTGAAAGAAACAGTCTGCTTGCTAATTCTTGCTGGGAAGTAATCTGAGAATACAAAATCATCTAATCAGGTAAACAACAGGTATGGCAGTCAACACTCAAAGAACACATTCTCCTGACTTTTTTTTCTCATGGAATGGTACATTGTGTCCCAGGATTGTGTTTACACAGCTCTAAAACTGCACAGAAACTTGCTGGGAAATCATACAACAGTACATTTTCACCTAATTAGAGTAGCTAGAGGTATGGCAGTCAATATTCACAAAACACCCTCTCCTGACTTCTTTTCTCATTAAATGGTACAGTGTGTCCTGGGTGTGTCTTTACAAAGCTGTAAACCTGCTGGGAAACATGTTTTTGTGTACCTGAGGATTGGTGCCTGATGGCAAAAAAAAAATATATTCTCCCGGTGAAAGCTGGATAGTTGCAGCCTTAAATTTGCCAAAAGATCACACTGGTTCATTTCTCTCTTCATTACAGTAACAGCTTTGGTCTAGTTTTTGAGTGTTCTGGAAGAAACAGGCTTCTGACACTTCTTGCTGGAAAGTCATCAGATGGTACAGACTCACTTATCAAGGTAACCAGAGGGGTATAAGTCAACACTCCCAGAACAGTGTCCCCTGACATATTTTTTCATGGAATGGCACATTATGTCCAAGGAGTATCTTTACACAGCTCTGAAACTGCAGGGAAACATGGTTTTATGAACCTGGGAATTGGGGTCTCTTGTGAAAGGACGTATTTTCCACTAGTGGAATATTTGCAGACTTACACTTGCCGGGAAAACACACTGGATCATTTATCTCTGTATTAAAACAAATGATTTGATCATGATATTGAGTTTTCTGAAATAAAAAGTATGCATCTGACTTCAGGCTGGGAAGTCATCTGGCAGTACAATTTCACCTAATCATAGTAAAAACAGATATGGCAGTCAGCACTCACAGAGCACTCTCCCCTGACATCTTTTCTCATGGAATGTTGCAATCTGTCATAGATATGTCTTTTTAAAAAGTTTATTTATTGTTTAATTGAAGGATGATTGCTTTACAGAATTTTGTTGTTTTCTGTCAAACATCAAGATTCAGCCATAGGTAATCTCATGTCCCCTCTCTCCTGAACCTCACTCCATCTCACTCCCATCCCACTCTTCTAGATTGTTACAGAGCCTCTGTTTGATTTCCCTAAATCATACTACAAATTCTCAATGGCTATCTATTTTACATTTAGTATTGTAAGTTTCCATGTTACTCTCTCCATACATTTCACCCTCCCTTGCCCCCTTTCTCTCCATGCCCATAGGTCTGTTTACTCTGTTTCACCATTGCTGCCCTGTAAATAAATTCATCAGTACCATCTATCTATATTCCATATATGTGTGTTAGTACATGATTTTTTGTTTTCACTTTCTGATTTCCTTCATTTTGTAAAATAGGCTCTAAATTTGTCAACCTCATTAGAACTCGTGTGTTCCTTTTATGGCTGAATAACACTCCAGACGGAGAAGGCGATGGCACCCCACTCCAGTACTCTTGCCTGGAAAATCCCATGGACGGAGGAACCTGGTAGGCTGCAGTCCATTGGGTCTCGAACAGTCGGACACGACTGAGCGACTTCACTTTCACTTTTCACTTTCATGCATTGGAGAAGGACATGGCAACCCACTCCAGTGTTCTTGCCTGGAGAATCCCAGGGACGGAGGAGCCTGGTGGGCTGCCGTCTATGGGGTCGCACAGAGTCGGACACGACTGAAGCGAGTTAGCAGCAGCAGCAGCAGCACTCCAGACCACCTGACCTGCCTCCTGAGAAATCCATATGCAACTCAAGAAGCAACAATTAAAACCAGACATGAAAAAACAGACTGGTTCCAAATCGGAAAAGGAGTATGTCAAGGCTGTATGTTGTCACTGTGCTTATTTAATTTATATGATTATTTAACTTATATGAGAAACACTGGGCTGGATGAAGCACAAGCTGGAATCAAGATTGCCAGGAGAAATATCAATAACTTCGGATATACAAATGATACTACCCTCATGGCAGAAAGTGAAGAGGAACTAAAAATCCCCTTTATGATGGTGAAAGAGGAGAGTGGAAACATTGGCTTAAAACTCAACATTCAGAAAACAAAGATCATGGCATCTGGTCCCATCACTTCATGCAAATAGATGGGGAAACAGTGAGAGACTTTATTTTCAGTTCAGTTCAGTTCAGTTGCTCAGTCATGTCCGACTCTTTGCAACCCCATGATTTGCAGCATGCCAAGACTCCCTGTCCATCACCAACTCCCGGGGTTCACTCAAACACATGTCCATTGAGTCGGTGATGCCATCCAGCCATCTCATCCTCTGTCGTCCCTTTCTCCTCCTGCCCCCAATCCCTCCTAGCATCAGAGTCTTTTCCAATTAGTCAACTCTTCGCATGAGGTGGCCAAAGTACTGGAGTTTCTGCTTTAGCATCAATCCTTCCAATGAACACCCAGGACTGATCTCCTTTAGAATGGACTGATTGGATCTCCTTGCAATCCAAGAGACTCTCAAGAGTCTTCTCCAACACCACAGTTCAAAAGCATCAATTCTTCAGTGCTCAGCTTTCTTTACAGTCCAACTCTCACATCCATACATGACCACTGGAAAAACCATTGGGGGACTCCAAAATCACTGCAGATGATGATGGCAGCCATGAAATTAAGACACTTGCTCCTTGAAAGATAAGTTATGACCAATCTAGACAGCATATTCAAAAGCAGAGACATTACATTGCCAACAAAGGTCTGTCTAGTCAAAGATATGGTTTTTCCAATAGCTATGTATGGATGTGAGAGCTGGACTGAGCACTGAAGTATTGATGCTTTTGAACTGTGGTATTGGAGAAGACTCTTGAGAGTCCCTTGGACTGCAAGGAGCTCAAACCAGTTCATCCTAAAGGAAGCTAGTCCTGAATATTCATTGGAAGGACTGATGCTGAAGCTGAAACTTTGGCCTCCTGATGTGAAGAACTGACTCATTTGAAAAGACCCTGATACTGGGAAAGATTAAAGGCAGGAGGAGAAGGGGATGAAAGAGGATGAGATGGTTGGATGGCATCACTTACTCAGTGGGCATGAGTTTGAGTAAGCTCTGGGAGTTGTTGATGGACAGGGAAGCCTGGTGTGCTGCAGTCCATGGAATCACAAAGAACTGGGCATGACAGAGGGACTGAACTGAACTGAATACTCCACTGTATACATGTGCCACAGCTTCTTTATTCATTCCTCCATCAATGAACATGTAAGTTACTTCCATGTTCTAGCTATTGGAAATAGTACTGCAATGATCAGTGAGGTACATGTGTCTTTTTCAATTTTGGCTTCCTTAGGGTATGTGCCTAGTAGTGGGATTGCTGGGCCATATGGTGATTTAATTCCAAGTTTTTTAAAGAATCACCATACCGTCTACCATAATGGCTGCATCAATTTAAATTCCCATGAGCAATGTAAAAGGATTCCCTTTTCTCCACACCCTCTCCAGTATTTATTCTTTCTGGAATTTTTGTTGATGGCTATTCTGATTATTGTGAGGTGCTTTCTAACTGCAGTTTTGATTTGCATTTCTCTAATAATGAGTGATATTGAGCATCTTTTCATGTGTTTGTTAGTCTTCTGTATGTCTTCTTTAAAGAAATGTCTATTTAGGTCTTTTTCACTCTTTTTCATTGGGTTGTTTGTTTTTCTGGTATTGAGTTGTATGAGCTGCTTGTATATTTTGGAAATTAATTCTTTGCCAGTAGTTTGCTATTATTTTCTCCCATTCTGAGGGATGCCTTTTCACCTTGTTTGTAGTTTCCTTTTTTGTGCAGAAGCTTTTAAGTTTAATTAGGTCCCACTTGTTTATTTTGTTTTCATTTCCATTACTCTTGGAGGTGAGTAATAGAGGATCTTGCTTTGATGCCATCGAGTGTTCTGCCTATCTTTTCTTCTAATGTTTTATAGTTTCTGGTCTCACATTTAGGTCTTTAATCCAGTTTGAGTTTATCTTTATGTATGGCATTAGTAAGTGTTCTAATTTCATTATTTTACCTGTAGCTGTCCAGTTTTTGCAGCACCATTTACTGAAGAGGCTGTCTTTACCCCATTGTATATTCTTGCATCCTTTGTCAAAAATAAGTACCCATAGGTGCTTGGGTTTATCTCTGGCCTCTCCATATTGTTCCATTGTTCTATATTTCTGTTTTTGTGTCAGTACCATACTGTCATGATGACTGTAGCTTTGTAGTATAGTCTGAAATCAGGAAGGTTGATTTTTCCAGCTCCACTTTTCTTTCTCAAGCCAACTTTGGCTATTTGGGGTCTTTTGTGTTTCCATTTGAATTGTGACATTATTGTTTTAGATCTGTGAAAATGCCATCGGTAATTTGATCGGGATCACATTGAATCTGTAGAGTGCCTTTGGTAGTATAGTCATTTTCACAATATGGATTCTTCTACCCAGGAACATGGGATATCTCTCCATCTGTTTATGTCATTTTGGATTTCTTTCATCAGGGTCTTATAACTTTCTGTATACAGTTCTTTTGTCTCCTTAGTTTGGTTTATTCCTTGGTAATTTTTTTTTTCTTTATTGCAATGGTGAATGGGATTGATTACTTAATTTCTCTTTCTGATTTTTATTGTTAGTATATAGGAATGCAAGTGATTTCTGTGTATTGACCTTGTATCCTGCAACCTTGATAAATTCACTGATTGGCTTTAGTAATGTTCTGATAGTTTCTTTTTTGTTTTCTATGTATAGTATCATGTCATCTGCAAACAGTGAGTTTTACTTCTTTTTTGATCTGAATTCCTTTTATTTCTTTTCCTACTCTGATTGCCATAGCGAGGACTTCCAAAACTATGCTGGATAGTAGTGGTTAAACTGGACACCCTTGTCTTGTTTCTGATATTAGATTGAATGCTTTTGGTTTTTCACCATTGAGAATAATGTTTTCTGTGGACTTATCATATATAGTCTTAACTATGTTGAGGTAGGTTCCTTCTATGCCCATTTTGAAGCACTTTTATGGGTGCTGAATTTTGTCAAAGGCTTTTTCTGCATCTATTTGGATGATCATATGGTTTTTATCATTCAATTTGTTAATTGGGTGTATCACATTGATTGATTTGTATATATTGTAGAATCCTTACATCCCTGTAATAAACTTGACTTGATCATTGGGAAAGGTTGTTGTTGACCCATGAAAAGACACCTGGATTCTTGGCCTCTGGAGGAGAAGAATTCAATCTGGAGCCAGAGATGAGGCATGATCACTCAGAGCTTTTGTGTAATAAAGTTATATTAAAGTATAAAGGAGATAGAGAAAGCTTCTGACATAGGCATCAGAGGTGGGCAGAAAGAGTAACCCCCTGCTAGTCTTCAGCTGGATGTTATATAGTCACTAGCAGTCTGTTAATGAAAGAAAAGAATGTCTTAAAACTCAGAATGGCACCAGACCCCTCATCCATTAGATGTTTTTTGGGATAATCTCAGCACCAGACGATTCAACCTGGGCCATAAAACAATTGACTTGAATCTTGTAGAAGGGCAGATTACCATACAAATAGTTTATTTTACGTAGATTAAGGGAACAATATCTGAGTATAACATAATGGCTTGTCAAGTAGGTTCTGAGCCATTAGGTGGAACCAACTTGAAGACAGAGTCTGGGGTAAATGCATAGTACATTAACATAGCTTCAGACAAACATTTCCATAAGAAAAATGCATTGGTTAACTCAAGGTTTGGGAATAGTTAACTTCAGGTGAGACCAGGTGTCATTATGACAACACAGTATTTTAAGAGAAACCTTCTTTTAAATTTGTATAGAGAAGAAAGAAAATATTGCTAGTTTGTTTCCTCCTGCCACTTAAGAGAGAAAAAATGCCTGACACTTGCAGCCTATTTCCTCCGTTTGGTGACCCCTGGCCTTCCTGCCTGTTACCTTCTCAATTGTGTGAGCTTTCTAATGTGTTGTTGAATTCTGCTGGCTAGAATTTCATTGAGGATTTTTGCATCTAAGTTCATCATTGATATTGGTTGTAATTTTCTTTTGCTGGGGGCTGGGGGGGGGTGGATTTGCTTGCCTGGTTTTGGTATCAGAGTGATCATGGCCTCATACAATTAGTTTGGAAGTGTTATTTCCTCTGCAATTTTTTTCAAGAGTTTCAGAATAATAGGCAACCTCATCTCTAAACGTTTGATAGAATTCCCCTGTGAAGCCATCTGACCCTGGGTTTTTGTTTTTTGGAAGATTTTTGATCACAGTTTCAATGTCAGTTTTTGTAATTAGCTTGTTCATAATTTCTATTCCTTCCTGGTTCAGTCTTTGGAGATTAAATTTTTCTAAGCATCTGTCCATTTCCACTAGGTTGTCCATTTTATTAGCATATAATTGCTCCTAATAATCTCCTTTGTATTTCTGTGTTTTCTGTTGTTCAGTTCAATTCAGTCACTCAGTCGTGTCCAACTCTTTGCAACCCTCCAGACTGCAGCACAACAGGCCTCCCTGTCCATCACGAGCTCCTGGAGTTTACTCAAACTTATGTCCTTTGAGTTGGTAATGTCATCCACCATCTCATCCTCTGTTGCCCCCTTCTCCTCCTGCTTTCAATCTTTCCCAACATCAAGGTCTTTTCAAATGAGTCAGTTCTTCATATCAGGTGGCCTAAGTATTGGAGTTTCATCTTCAACATCAGTCCTTCCAATGAATATTCAGGACTGATTTCCTTTAGGGATGGTCTGGTTGGATCTCCTTGCAGTCCAAGGGACTCTCAAGTGCCTGATGAACTATGGATGGAGGTTTGTGACATTGTACAAGAGAAGGGGATCAAGATCATCCCCAACAAAAAGAAGTGGAAAAAGGCAAAATGATTTTCTGAGGAGGCCATACAAATAGCTGAGAAAAGAAGAGAAGCTAAAGGTAAAGGAGAAAAAGAAAGAAATATTCATCTGAATGCAGAGTTCCAAAGAAGAGCAAGGAGAGATAAGAAAGCCTTCCTCAGTGATCAGTGCAAAGAAATAGAGAAAAACAATCAAATGAGAAAAAACTAGAGAACTCTTCAAGAAAATTAGAGATACCAAGGGAAATTTTTATGCAAAGATGGGCTCAATAAAGGACAGAAATGGTATCAACCTAACAGAATCAGAAGATATTAAGAAGATATGTCAAGAATACACAGAAGAACTATACAAAATAGATCTTCATGACCCAGACAATTACAAAAACTGATCACTCACCTAGAGCAAGATCTCCTGGAATGTGAAGTCAAGTCGGCCTTAGGAAGCATCAGTACTAACAAAGAAAGTGGAGGTGATGGAATTCAAGTTGAGCTATTTCAAATCCTAAAAGGTAATGCTGTGAAAGTGCTGCACTCAATGTGCCAGCAAATTAGGAAAAGTCAGCAGTGGCCACAGGACTGGAAAAGGTCAGTTTTCATATGAATCCCAAAGAAAGGCAATGCCAAAATTATGTTATAATCACTCCTTTTTTTTTTTTTCATTTTGGATTTTGTTGATTTGATTTTTCTCCTTTTTTCTTAATGAGTCTGGCTAGTGATTTGCCAATTTTGTTTATCATCTCAAAGAACCAACTTTTAGTTTTATTAATATTTGCTATTGTTTCCTTCATTTCTTTTTCATTTATTTCTGCCCTGATCTTTAAGATCTCTTTCCTTCTGCTAACTTTCGGGGGTTTTTTGTTCTTCTTTTTATAGCTACTTTATATGCAGAGTTTGGTTGTCTATTTTAAGCTTTTCTTGTTTCTTGAGTTAAGATTGTATTGCTATAAACTTCCCTCTGAGAACTGCTTTTGCTGAATCCCATAGGTTTTTGGGTTGTCGTGTTTTCATTGTCATTTGTTTCTAGGAATTTTTTGAATTCCCTTTTTATTTCTTGAGTAACCTCTTCATGTCCAACCTAGATAGCATTTTCAAAAGCAGAGACATTACTTTGCCGACTAAGGTCCGTCTAGTCAAGGCTATGGTTTTTCCTGTGGTCATGTATGGATGTGAGAGTTGGACTGTGAAGAAGGC
>SJYT01003317.1:85367-110645 GCA_006410635.1 Cephalophus harveyi
TTTTTTTTTTTTTTTTTTTTTTTTGTCTTGCTCCACTTGAGGTCTCCTTTTTCCATGCTTTAGGGATGTAGTCCTCCTTTTGGTTTTTGCCCTTGTAGGCAAAGATTGGTTGAGTAGTTTGTGTTGACTTCTTGTTTGTGGTGACTTGTGCCTGTGTTCTAGTGGAAGGAGATCAAGCAAATCAAGCAGGTAATTACAGAAATAATGTGACATATTTACACACTTCCACAGTCATAACCAAAGCACTCTAAATAAAAGAGTAGTGGGGAGGGAGGAGGGAGGGGGGTTCAGGATGGGGAACACGTGTATACCTGTGTATGGCAAAACCAATACAACATTGTAAAGTAATTAACCTCCAATTAAAATAAATAAATTTATATTTTAAAAAAAAGAGTACAGAAGATTGACTTGGTGAACAAGGGAAAGCAAAGGTCATATCAATCAATTAAAAACAGAGTTAACTAATGCTCATTTTGGAAATCTGATCCTGAGCAGAGTGCCAACTGGGGAGTATTGCAAAGAGAGAACAACAATTTAGCTTATACGGTGAAAAAAGAAAGAATGAAGGAAAAAAAAGGAGAAGATAAAGATAAAAGAGGAGAATAGAGAGCAGAGAAAGGGGAGGAGTAGAACAGATGGTAAAGAAAAAGAGAAAAGAAAAAATAGAAAAGAGAAGCTAAATACATATATGTGAAAAAGATTTATATATATTCAGGAATAGCTACAGCTTGTGAAGAACTATAAGAAAAGCTGTCAAATATATCAGAAACAACATCAGAAAAATTACACAAAAGTTCTCAAAGAAGTAGTTCTTCTTGGTTTTGGTGTCTGCCCCTGTGGATGGGGTTGGATCAGTGTCCTGTGATGTTTTCCTGGTTGAGGGACCTTGTGCCTGTGTTCTAATCCATGGAGCTGGATCTCATCTTTCTGAAGGGCAGTGCAGTGTTCAGTAGCAGGTTTTGGGGTCTCTATGGGTTCAATATGTCTTTGGGCAGTCCTTCTGGCTTTGTCAGTGTTAGACACATCTATTTTCATAGCCCTGTCAAAGTGGCCCTATCAGCATATCTTCACTGCCACCAGCCCCCTACTTGTCCCTGGAATCTTTGCTGGTACTTTTGTTTCCAGATTGCACACTGCACTGCCAGCTGAAGCTTGCTAGTTAGGGGCTTGTGTGGTCTTTTCTCAGCTCCCTAACTTTGCCCTCTGCATCACAAACACTTGTGTGGGCTTCCCTCAGCCCCTTGAGCTTGTCCTCTATACCATAAGTCTTGTGCACACTTGCTTCAGTTCACTGGGCCTGCCTTCCATGTCACAGGGCCTGTGTGAACTTGCCTTGGCTCTCTAAGCCTGCCCTCTGCAACACAGGTCTTGTCTGCACTTGTCTCGGCTCCCCGGGCCCACCCTCTATGTTTGTGGCTTATGTGCACTTGTCTTGGTTCTCTGGACCCAGTCTCTGTGCCATGAGGTTTGTATGCACTGCAGAGGTTTGTATGCCTCACCTCTCTGGCCTCACCTGGGCCTGCCCTCTGTACCACAAGAGTTGAGTGCACTTGAGAAATTTGTATGCTGTGCCACTCTTGGCTACCTGGGCCCACCCTCTGTCTGTGATGCGAGGATTATGTTTATTGCAGAGGTTTGCATGCTGCCCCTCTCACAGCACCCGGGCCCATTCTCTGCACCTCCAGCTTCTGTGGGCTTCTCTTGGTTCCTTGACCCAGCTGTCTGGTCTGGGCCACAGTCCATGAGTTTTTATGGGCTGGGAAGTGCAACTTTCTGTTTTCTGCCCTCGAAATCCCTGCTTTGTCCAGCTTCTGAGATTCTTCAGCTACCTCTTGGTGCCCCTCTGTGAGGGAGCTTCCCAGTGCACAAGAACTCTTTCTGCTTCATGACTCCCAACCTCCCTCAGGTCATAAGCTCCCTTCCAGAAGTTCTCCATCTTTTCCCTTTTTATGTCTTCATTCTCACCCCTACTTTATTACAGGGAGATTAGTCTGCCCCCATGGAGGCTTGGGGTATTCTGTTGTCACCTAGAGTTTGCTTTGTAGGAGCTATTCCATATCATGATGAGTTTCTGATGTATTTGTGGGGAGGCAGGCTTGGCAATCTCCCTGTCTTACTGTTCTGCCTTCTTCTTCAGACCTCTTTTTTCATGAAATGGTACAGTATTTCCTAGGTATGTTTTTATAAAGTTCTAAAAATGGAAAACAAACAAACAAAAAACACACCAAAAGATGTTTGTGTGAACCTGAGAACTTGGGCATGATGGCAAAAAATGTATTGTCCAATTGTGAGAGCTCAATAGTTGCAGCCTCAACCCTTCCAGAAAATCACACTGGTTAATTTCTCTCTTTATTACAACAGCTGTGGTCTAGTTTTTTAGTTTACTGAATGAAACAGGCTGTTTGCCACTTCTTTCTGGCAAGTCATCTGACAGTACAGATTCACTAATCAGGGTAAAAACAGAGATGGCAGTCAACAACACGGAACAGTTGTTCCTGACTTCATTTTTCATGGAATGATACTTTGAGTCCAAGTAGTGTGTTTATACAGCTTTGAAACTGCAGGGCAACATGTTTTTGTGAACCTGGACATTGGGACCTGACAGCAAAAGAAGTATTTTCCCCTAATGAAATCTAGATAGTTGCAGCCTTACACTTGCCAGAAAAACACACCTACTCATTTTTCTCTGAATTACAAAAACACCTTTGGTCATGATGAGCTTTCTGAAATAAAGAGGATGCTTCCCACTGCAAACCAGGAAGCCATCTGGCAGTACAGTTTCACCTAATCAGGGTAACAATGACTTGTGCAGTCAACCCTCACAGAACACTCTCCCCTGAAAATTTTTTGCAGCCTTAAACCTGTCAGAAAAACATGTTGGGTCATTTTTCTCTTCATTGAAACAACAGATCTGGTCTAGATTTTGAGTTTTCTGAAAGATAAGGAGGCTTGATATTTCTTCCTGGTAAGTTATCTGACAGTACAATTTCAACTAATCAGAGTAACAACAGGTATAGCAGTCAACAGTCACAGAACACTCCCCCTGACATATTTTTTCATGTAATGGTACACTATGTCCTATGAATATCTACACAGCTCTGAAATTGCAGTGAAACATGTTTTTGTAAACTTGGGAATTGGGGCCCAATGGCAAAAGAAGTACTTATCCACTATAAAAGCTGGTAGTTGTAGCCCCAAGCAATCCAGAAAAACACACTCGTTCATTTTTCTATTTGTTACAACAGCTTTGGTCGATTTTTTGAGTTTTCTGAAAGAAGTAGTCTTTACTTTGGGCCCTTAAGTTAAAAGCAATATTTTCCAAATGTGGAATATGGGTAATTGTAGCCTCAAATCTGCATGGAAAAAAAAAAAAACAGTTTCATTTTTCTCTTCATTAAAACAACAGCTTTGGTCTAGTTTTGGAATTTTCTGAATGAAACAGGCTGCTAGGCACTTCTTTCTGGGAAGTCATCTTTCAGAACATTTTCACCTAATTAATATGACAACAGGTATGGTAGTCAACACCCACAGAATACTCTCCCCTGATCCCTTTTGTCATTCTCATGGAATGGTACATTGTGCCTTATGAGTGTCTTTACACAGCTCTGAAACTGCAGGGAAACATGCTTTGTGAACCTGAGATTTGGGGCCTCATGGCAAAAGACATATTTCCCCCCAGTGAAAATTGGATAGTTGTAGTCTTAAACTTGCCAGAAAAACACACTGATTCTTTTTTTTTTTTTTTCATTAATACAACAACTTTGGTCTCCTTTTGGAGTTTTCTGAAAGAAACAGGATGCTTGCCACTTCATGCTAGGAAGTCATCTATCAGTATGTTTCACCTAATAAGGGTAACAGAAGGTATGACAGTCAACACTCACAGAACACCCTTCCCCTCACCTCTTTTCTAATGGGATGGTACATTGTGTTCTAACAGTGTCTTTACTCAGCTTTGAAACTGTGGGAAATCAGTTTCTGTGATCCAGGGATTTGGGTCCTGATGGCAAAAGAATTGTTTTCCCTCAGTGAAGCTGGGTAGTTGCAGCACTTAACATGCCTTAAACACTGGTTCATTTCTCTCTTCATTACAAGAACAGCGTTTCTCATTGTTTTGAGTTTCTGAAATAAAAAGCATGCCTCTGAATTCTGGCTGGGAAGTCATTTGACAGTACAGTTTCACCTAATCACAGTAACTACTGGTATAGTAGTCAACACTAACAGAACACTCTCACCTGACATCTTTTCTCATGGATTCATACAGTGTATCCTAGAAATGTCTTTACACAGCTTTGAAACTGCAGGAAAACATGTTTTTGTGAACCTGGGAATTGGGGCCTGATGGCAAAGAAGTATCTTCTCCTAGTGAATGCTGGAGAGTTACAGCCTTAAACTTGCCAGAAAAACACTGGTTCAGTTTTAATTTCATTGAAACAGCAGCTTTGGTCATGATTTTGAGTTTTATGAAATAAAAAGAATTCTTCCAACTTCTTGTGGGAAGTCATCTGACATTTCTGTTTCACCTAATAAAAGTAACAACAGATACAGCAGTGAACAGTCACAGAACACTTTCCCCTGCAAATTTTCTCATGGAATGATACAGCATGTCATAAAGGTATCTTTGCACAACTCTGAAATGGTCAGCCTTGTTAATCTGGGAATAGGGCCTGTATGGTAAAAGGTATATTTCCCATCTTTGGAAAGTGGATAATTGCAGCCTCAAACCTTCCAGAAAAACACACTGGTTCTTTTATCGCTTCATTACAACAGCAGTTTTGGTCAAGTTTTTAAGTTTTCTGAAAAAAAAAAAAAAAAAAGGCTGCTTCCCACTTATTGCTGGGAAGTCACCAGACAGTACTGTTTCACCTAATCAGGGTAACTAGAGGTATGACAGTCAACACTCAAAAACACTCTCCTCTGACCTCTTTTCTCAAGAAATGGTATAGCATTTCCTAGATATGTCTTTACAAAGCTCTGGAAAATACAGGGAAACATTTTTGTGAACATGGGAATTGAGGAATCTGGGCAAAAGAAATATTTTCCCACTGTGAAACCTGAATAGTTTCAGCATGAAACTTGAAATAAAGCACAATGGTTAATTTTTCCCTTCATTACAACAACAGCTATGGACAAGTTTTTGTGTTTTATGAAAGAAACAGGATGCGTCCACTTCTTGATGGGAAGTCATCAGGGAGTACAAAATCACCTCATTAGGATAACAAGAAGTATGGCAGTCAACACTAAAAAAACACACTTCCCTGGGCTCATTTCTCATGGAATAGTATCTGACCATACAGTTTCATCTAATTAGAGTAACAAAGAGTAGTACAATGTGTCCTAAAGTGTCTTGCACAGCTCTGAAAACTGAAAGATGCTTGCTCCTTGGAAGAAAACTATGACCAAACTACACAACATATTAAAAAGTAGAGACATTACTTTGCCATAAAGGACCCATCTAAGTCAAACCTACGGTTTTTCCAGTAGTCACGTGTGCATGTAGGAACTGGACCATAAAGAAAGCTGTGAACCAAAGAACTGATGCTTTTGAACTGTGGTGTTGAAGAACACTCTTGGGAGTCCATTGGGCTGCACGGAGAACCAAACAGTCAATCCTAAAGGAAATCAGTGCTGACATTCACTGGAAGGACTGATGCTATCACTGCAATATTTTGGCCACCTGATGCCAAGAGCCAACTCAACAGAAAACCCTCAGATGCTGGAAAAGAAGGAAGGCAGGAGGAGAAGAGGATGGCAGAGGATGAGATGGTTGGATGGCATCATTGACTCAATTGACATGAGTTTGAGCAAATTCCGGGAGACGGTGAAGGACAGGGAAGCCTAGCATGCCACAGTCTGAGGGACCAAAAAAGAGATGGACCCGACTGAGTGAGCAAAAATCAGGATTTAGGCATTGTTGTTGTTCAGTCACTCATTCCGATTAGCTTCCTGTAATCTGGATCCTGTTCTGACTGCTGTGGGATTGTGGTTCTCTTTGCTTTTTCTGTCTTACCTTGGGTGGATGAGTCTAAGAGGCTTGTGTAAGCTTCCTGATGGGAGGGACTGGTGGTGTGAAAACTTCATTCTCACTCTTGTGGGTAGGGCTGTGCTCAGTAAAACTCGAGCTATCTGCTGATGAGTGGGGCTGTGCTTCCTCCCTGTTAGATGTTTGGCCTAAGGCAACCCAGCCCTGGGGCTCTTTGGGTTCTATGGTAGAGTTAATGGCAACCTCAAGTACTCTTACCTGAAAAATCCCATGGACGGAGGAGCTTGGTAGGCTGTAGTCCATGGGGTTGCTAAGAGTCGGACACGACTGAGCGACTTCCCTTTCACTTTTCACTTTCATGCATTGGAAAAGTAAATGGCAACCCACTCCAGTGTTCTTGCCTGGAGAATCCCAGGGGTGGGGGAGCCTGGTGGGCTTCAATCTATGGGGTCGCACAGAGTCAGACACAACTGAAGCAACTTAGCAGCAGCAGCAGCAGCAAGAGAGCTCATGCCAAAGGGAAGCTTCCAGGACTGCTGTTGCCAGTGCCCCTGTCCCTGCAGTGAGCCACTGCCAACTCACATATGCAACACTAGTGAGTAGGTCTGTCTGCTTCAGTCTCTTGTGCTGTCACTGCTCCTTTTCCATGAGCCTTGGGGCAGGCATGGTTTTGTCTGTGCCCTCCAAGAGTGGCATCTCTGTTTCCCCTAGTGCTCTGGAAAGCTTGTAATCAAATCCCACTGGCAGTCAATGGCAGATTCCCTGGGGATTCCAGTCCTGGTGCCAGATTCCCAGACTAGGAAGCCTGATGTGGGTCTCTGAACCTTCACACCAGTGGGAGAACGTCTTTGGAATTACTCTTCTCCAGTTTGTGGTATCTGCTCCTGGCCGGTATGGGATTTGACTATGTTTTGATTTTCCTGTCTCATTGCAGTTTCTTCTTTGTCTTTGAACAAGAGGTATCTGTTTTTGGTGAGCTCCAGCATCCTCCTGTCAGTGGTTGTTCAACACCTAGTTGCAGTTTTGGTGCTCTCTCAGGAGAGGAGCATATGTCCTTCTCCACCATCTTGAAAGAGAAGCATGAGTTCTCTGTTCTTACCAAGGCTTGGGAGGAGGGCATGGCAACCCACTCCAGTGTTCTTGCCTGGAGAATACTGTGGACAGAGGAGCCTGGAGAGCTACAGTCCATGGGGTCCCAAAGAGTCAGACATGACTGAAGCAACCTAGCAGGCACACAGGTTTGAACTTTCTGCTCTGTTCAGCCGCTAGGTCGTGTCTGCCTCATTGCAGCCCCATGGACTACAGCACGCCAGGCTTCCCTATCCTTCACTCGGAGTTTGCTCAATTTCATGTCCGTTGAGTCACTGATGCTATCTAACCATCTCATCCTCTGCCAGCCCCTTCTCCTTTTGTCTTCCATCTTTCCCAGCATCAAGGGCCTTTCACATCAGGTGGCCAAAGTACCAGAGCTTCAGCTTCAGCATCAATCCTTCCCATGAATATTCAGGGCGGATTTCCTTTAAGATTGATTGACTTGATCTCCTTGCAGCCCAGGTGACTATCAAGAGTCTTCTCAAGAGCAAAACTAACAATATTTAAATTTATAGTAGATACGCTTTCACAGTAGCTCATGGCTTTGGATGGTGTAGAAGCAACACGACTTCCTAATTGCCAGGGGAAGCAAAATTTAAGATGGCTTTTGTCCAGGGATTAGTGGATGCAATCCTTACCAAGGCATTCAAAACTTGATGCTCTGGAACCTATGGCAAATCAAATCACCTTGCTGATACTTCCCCAAGGAATGCTGCTCTTAAAGTAACTGACAGTAGCCAAACCTCTGTCATGGTGCACAGGGATATTTCCCCAAATTATAACTTGGGAAAACTGGCTAGAGGGGCCTGACACTTAGCCTCAGAGAAAGGAAAGCAAGACTGGAGGGTTAAACAATTTTTGGTTTGATTAAAAGGGAAAGATCTGAGTCAGACCAAATAGCAGCACAGCTTTACTGGAGACAAATTCCTCCTCAGAGCCACTGTAACGTGCATTAAACTACTATCAACTGATGAAATGATAGCATCTGTGAATCCCTATTGGTGGGGAAACACTCACAAGGGGCCAAAAAGTGCCTACCTCAATGGATTCCAAGGTGTGAGGTCTGCTCAGCTTTGAAAAATATTGACAATCTCTTTCTCGAGAGGCAGCAAATGCATTCCTTCAGCAATGAGTTAAAGTTGGTGTCGTTTCCCAGCCTCTAGTATTTGGTGTTTGCATTTGGGGGAGGGGGAGGGAGGGAGCAGTTCTAATAGGTGTGTGTCCTTGTTGCTGAGTCGATAAATCATGTCCAACTCTTTGTGACCCCATGGACTGCAGTATGCCAGGCTTCCCTGTCATTCACTATCTCCCAGAGCTTGCTCAGATTCCTGTCCACTGAGTCAGTCATGCTATCGACCTATCTCATCCTCTGTTGCCCTCTTCACCCGTTGCCTTCAATATTTTCCAGCATCAGGGTCTTTTCCAACAGGTGCGTGGTGCTCTCCTATTCTTTTCATTTGTAGCTCCCTTCAGTTCAGTTCAGTTCAGTCGCTCAGTCGTGTCCGACTCTTTGTGACCCCATGAATTGCAGCACGCCAGGCCTCCCTGTTCATCACCATCTCCCGGAGTTCACTCAGACTCACGTCTATCGAGTCCGTGATGCCAATTCATCCTCGGTCATCCCCTTCTCCTCCTGCCCCCAATCCCTCCCAGCATCAGAGTCTTTTCCAATGAGTCAACTCTTCGCATGAGGTGGCCAAAGTACTGGAGTTTCAACTTTAGCATCATTCCTTCCAAAGGAATCCCAGGGCTGATCTCCTTCAGAATGGACTGGTTGGATCTCCTTGCAGTCCAAGGGACTCTCAATAGTCTTCTCCAACACCACAGTTCAAAAGCATCAATTCTTTGGTGCTCAGCCTTCTTCACAGTCCAACTCTCACATCCATACATGACCACAGGAAAAACCATAGCCATGATATTTCTCCTGGCAATCTTGATTCCAGCTTGTGTTTCTTCCAGTCCAGCGTTTCTCATGATGTACTCTGCATATGATGTGTATCATGCTTGTGTCAGCTTAGCTATTATTAGCTGTATATCATCTTTGAAACCACGTGGCCCACTTGTCCAAAATGCACTACAGAAAAGACTGGCTGCACTCCTCCTGGACAGTTTAAATGGCCTCAGTGGAGCATTCAGGCACTGGAAGTAGGATTCCTTACAACCTCCCCCACCCCATAGATGTGTTTAAGTCACAGTCGGTATGTTTTTACATTGGACCTTATCCTTTCCTTGCAGACAGGCTACTGCCTCTTCTGTGGCTAAAGTACTTTAGGAAAAGATTACCCCTATCCGGGGAACTCCTCTCAAACTTCAGAATGATATAGGCCCCCATTTTACTGGTTAGTTACTTCCACAAGTCTGCACCTAGGTCCCCATTTTACTGGTTAGTTACTTCCACAAGTCTGCACCATTTGGCTAGTTTTACAACATTTTCTCAGTGCTGACCAGCCTCACTCCTCTGGTTTAGTCTGGTTTAATGACATAATTAAGACTCAGTTGGCTAGATTTGTGGAGGCCCTCCAATTACCTTGGCCAAAAGCATTGCCATTTGGTCCTTCTGAAATACAGATCCATTCTGTTTGGAACACATAAACTCTCACCCTTTGAGACAATCACAGGATAGTCACTTGGCTCCTCCCTCTTTTGACCCACCACTGAGAAGAGGAGAGGTCCTCTGATATTTCAACACACCTTGCAACAGGGACGTTACATCTACTGGCAGAAACACTTCTGGAACGACTCACCTCTACCTTGCTGGAAAGGCCCCTATCAGGTACTGCTAGCCAGCCCTTGGGCCACCAAGCTCCAGGGAATAGACTCTTGGACTCACATGACACACTTAAAGAAAGCACCACTCCTGACAGGACCTGCACAGTACCTAGTGATCTGAGAGTCAAGGTTGTCTGAAGTGGAAGCAGACATGATATCTGATAAGACAGCCTTCCCAGGATATTCAGAGTATGTCTCTTGAAAGGTTGTCTGCCAAAACTCTGATGGGGGCACGATGCTTCAGGTGATCTCCAGTGTCTATGATCTTGAAAACATGAACCTTAGAGAAAAAGTGCCTGAGAGGTCTCCCTCTGGCCCTCCTTCTTACTCTAAAGTGAATTCAAAATGCTTCCAAACTCTGCATTTTCAGTCTAACATGGGATGCTATGCACAGGAGAGGTCTTTTCTGGCATGAGGGCTTGGGGGGTAGGAGAGGAAGGAGGGTGGGTGGGGGTTGGCAGTAAGCTGCTGAAACTGAAAAAATCTAACTCTTGATCAGTGATGCTTTCAGAGAAAGATTTTGGTCAAAGGGGAGATGGGTAAAAATTAATGAAGAGACACTTCCATTAATATAGAGTTGGGAGGCCAGAAGGGAGGGCCCTCAGACATGAGAGCAGAGCTCAGCACAAAGAAGAAAGCCTTCCTCTTCTTGTGTGCTAAGAGCTCAGCCAAATAGAGATTGTTAGGACTCAGTTAATGAAGAGCCACCATACTTCAAAGCCTCAGTCTCCCATGAACAGTTTGCTTAGTGCAGCCTTCGTAACCTCCCCATTCTTTCAAAGAAAGAATTATCTTCTCCCTGTTAGGGAAGCTTGCATGTAGCTCACCATGGTGGTAGACCCTGAATTGAAATTCTCTGTTTATCTAGAGTAAACTCATTTATGGTGGAGCAATCCCTGGCAGTCTATTAGTTTTAGGTCATCACAATCATAACACTAGTCTGGATAAACATGCGCTACATTAGTGTCCTCTTAGCAGTAGCCTTCTACACCTGGCAGCCTTCAGAAGGGAAACAAAAGCAAAACAGACAGACAAAACTCACAGCAGGTTTCTTTGATTGGGTCTTCAAATCACTCAGCTGTCTTCTTGCCTCAAGTGACACAACATGCCTGACCCACACAATGGACTCTCCAGGGGTTGGAAGAGGACCAGAGATTTGAGAGAGAATATTGAGTGAGTGCCCTTAGAAGGATGTGAATCTCCCCAACCAAGTTAGAGGAGGGGAAAGTAGGTCCTCTCCTCACATCCACTCAGGCAAGCAAGAGGGTGCTCAAGGTCCTTCCCTAGAGCTTCAAGTGTGCCTCCTTCTCTGTCATGAAGCAGGAGTACTATGATGTGGTGGCACTGAGGCATTTTACACCACATTAAAAGCTAGCCGAATGAATTTGGAGAGGTGGGATTCAATCATTCATTATGGCTATATATCCAAATCCCTTCACACAGAAACAGTAGAGATCCTTTATTCAGAGAATATTTGAGTGCCCACATATCCAGACACTCTGCCAGGCAATACTAACTGCATCATAAGAAAGAAGATGGCCCCTTTTTTCAAGGTGCACACAACATAATGGAGACTGAGCAAACACTGACAGTGGCTACACTATGGATTGAGTGCTCTGAGGGAGTTAGCACAGGATGAGAGAGGAAATACAGCTGAGGAAGATGATGGCAGATTTAGTTCCAGGCTGAAAGAACCACTCCCTGGACACTTGAATAAAAAATTCTACCTAGCAATTGGTGCATAGTTCAGATTTGATACTGTCTCTTATACACATCTAGATGTGTATAAGAGACTACTTCAAGGCCCCACCCCACCCCTACCCCTGGAGAGCTCACCAGCACTAAGACAGCCATTATTTGGTCCATGTACCAGTTGTTCCAGGAGATGCCACAGGCCTCTCCAAAACTCTTGGACTAAATCCAGAGAGCCCTTGGCCCTAACCCACAAACCTCCCAGAGAGAGGTTCTTGCCTCTATCCTGTGCCCCCTCCCACCCTTCCAACTACAGAAGTACAAATTTCCCTCTGATTCTCGAGAAAGGAGAGCAAGGACGACCTGATGAGTGAGGCGGGAGAGACCACCCTCACGGGCGTGGCCACTTCCTTCTGTTCTCACACCGCGTGGAAACCCCTAGCATCCTTGAGTGGCAGAGACCAGAACCTAGCCCTAGACACAGGCCACCTCAGCAGGGATGGGATCCCCAAGGCCACCATCAGAGGCGCCAAGGGAAAGGCCCCTAAGAATGTCATTGCTAAGAGGATCCTAGGCTCTGTCATGTGGTTTAAGGAGAAGAAAGGGTATGGCATCATCAGCAGACACGATACCCAGGAAGATGTGTTTGTTCACCATACGGTCATCACCGGGAAAAACCTCTGCAAGTACCAAGGCAGCATGGACGAGGGCGAGACGGTGGAGTTCGATGTGGTGCAGGGTGAGCGGGGCACTGAGGCTGCTAACGTAACTGGGCCAGCGGGTGCGCCACTGAAGGGAAGCCGCTACACTGCCCACCACAACAGCATCCGCCAGGACTTTAGCATCCACAGCCATGCACTGCCACCACAAGGTCACAAGAGCAAGAAAGGTGATGCTGATGAACGCGAGGGTAGCAGCGAAGGCTTCACTGTGGCCCAGGGCCTCAGACGCCCTCTGCCTGGCCATTCCCAAGACCAATGACTGAGGTGTTTCCCACCCCTCCCGCAGGGCCCCATCTGTGACCCATCGATCCTGGCTACCACCAGCGGCCCCTGGTCAGACCGGCAGCCTTGGTCTGGCCCAACACAAGGCAGGAGGGGCATCCTCAGCGGGGTCTGGGCCCCAGCTACCTTCTGAGTCACCCTAGGGACCGAGGCACCACTCCTGGTCCAAGACGCTAACCAGGCATCTCGCAGAAGCTGGAGGCAGAGCACAGTGAGAGCAGGCACGAAAGCAGCAGCCGTCCGCCACAGAGGCCCCCTCCACGCTATGGATCCTGCCATCCCATAAACCCGTGCCACCACCCACAGCAAGTGCCTGGCGCCCAGGGACAGGATTCCGATGGAGGAGAGGGCAAGATCAGGAAGAACCCCACTGAAACACCTGCTTCTGTCTCTGTGGCCAAGAAGAACGACTCCCCTTAGGAGGAGAACCCTTCGGTCATGGATGAGCCCTCTGCCGCCCAGGCCTAGTCACAGCTTGGCTCACTCCCCAGGGACTCCCTGCCCTGGGCTACAGGCGATGTCCCCTTGAGGAGCTTAGTCCAAACATGCACACAGATTGTTAGATTTGGGCCGTGAAAAAGATACTTGCCCTCTACCCAAGGTTAGAAGATAAATTACAATATTTATATAATTCAAATTTCCTCATACCATCTGCCTTGGTAGTTTCCCTACACAGACACACTCATACACACATGCACACATGCACAGAAACATACACTTCTGAACCTATATCTTCAATGGTCTGACCAGGACCACACCTATTATTCTGCATCCCCAAGTGAATTTCGTGAAGTAACGTTAAAAAAACTGTGTTTTATTTTTAACCAATAAAAAATCGAAGATTATCTGAAACTGGAGATAATATCACATTGCTCACCTGTCTGGTATTTTCACAATAAAACATTTCATGTTGCCTTTATCTCTTATCACTGTTTTCTGAATTTTTTAAAGTGTCCTAGCTCAAAAGGAGAAGGAAATGGAAACCCACTCCAGTATTCTTGCCTGGAGAATCCCAGGGACTGGGGAGCCTGGTAGGCTGCTGTCTATGGGGTCGCACAGAGTCAGACATGACTGAAGCGACTTAGCAGCAGCAGCAGCAGATATTATTCTGCATCCCCAAGTGAATTTCGTGAAGTAACGTTAAAAAAACTGTGTTTTATTTTTAACCAATAAAAAATCGAAGATTATCTGAAACTGGAGATAATATCACATTGCTCACCTGTCTGGTATTTTCACAATAAAACATTTCATGTTGCCTTTATCTCTTATCACTGTTTTCTGAATTTTTTAAAGTGTCCTAGCTCAAAAGGAGAAGGAAATGGAAACCCACTCCAGTATTCTTGCCTGGAGAATCCCAGGGACTGGGGAGCCTGGTAGGCTGCTGTCTATGGGGTCGCACAGAGTCAGACATGACTGAAGCGACTTAGCAGCAGCAGCAGCAGCTCAAAAACTGTATTGACAGTCCTTACAGTCTTTATTTATTAATTAATGTATTTATTTACTTTCAGCATGAGTTTTAGCAAAGGTCATACATATTGATCTCTTCCCAAGTCATGAATTTAAGACTAATTCTAGATTTAACAGGATGAACGTCTGAGGGTGTTCTAAAGGGGAATAATGCATGAAGTAAGATGTATCCTGATCTCTTTCATTTCCATTCTCTTCCCCTGCCCTGGTATTAGAGCAATAAGTTGGGAGCGTGGTGCCCAACTACCCACACTTACTCCTTCACTAGTATTCTTTATTTTGTTCAGTCATCACCATGACCAGTAAAACTGTGGCTCTCTGGAAGCAAAATTTCCCCCTTTCGAATTGTGTTTTTCTTAAGTGACTCGATCTAATACCATTAAACTATAAAAACAAAAATGGGCATGAGGGGTTTGGGGGTGGTGGACAATGTGGTGATGCTCATCCAAGGGTACAAACTTTAAGTTGTAAGATGAGTAAGTTACAAGGACCTAAGGTACAGCCTAGAGGTTATGGTTCATGATACTCTCTTGTATACTTGAAAGTTGCTATGAGAGTAGATCATTAATGTTTTCACAGTGACAACAACAAGAAAATGCTAATTATGTGAGGGGAGGAGGTGTTCCTTTATCTTATTGTGGGAAAGGTTTTACAACATACATCTGTATGAAAATTATCACATTTTACATCTTAAATTTAGACAATATCTCCATAAATCTGTTGGGGTGAAACTAAAGGAAGCAAGTGTAATTTTTTACTGTGCGTAAGGAATGTTCCCTGGAGCTAACGAGAAACATTTAGTCCATAGCCTTCATCTGTGCCTCCTCGTTCAGTTCTTCCAGTTGTCCTGTGGAGGATTTCTTTAATGCTGAGCAGGTGCAGTTCCCTTCTCAATCCCATCAAACAGAGAAGCTCTGATTGGAAGTGTCATTCCTAACCTGTTCTTTATTTCAACATGTTGTGGAGTTGATTGATGAAGGATGGTATTTGGGTTTGGAGGTGGGGGAAATGAACCATAGATACTTGTAACCAAAAGAGGTCTTTAAAACCTCATGTTGCAGATTAAGCAAATTGAATTACAAGTAGCAAGGTCCAAATACTTTCCTCATATACATGCTGAGGCATTTTACACCACATTAAAAGCTAGCCGAATGAATTTGGAGAGGTGGGATTCAATCATTCATTATGGCTATATATCCAAATCCCTTCACACAGAAACAGTAGAGATCCTTTATTCAGAGAATATTTGAGTGCCCACATATCCAGACACTCTGCCAGGCAATACTAACTGCATCATAAGAAAGAAGATGGCCCCTTTTTTCAAGGTGCACACAACATAATGGAGACTGAGCAAACACTGACAGTGGCTACACTATGGATTGAGTGCTCTGAGGGAGTTAGCACAGGATGAGAGAGGAAATACAGCTGAGGAAGATGATGGCAGATTTAGTTCCAGGCTGAAAGAACCACTCCCTGGACACTTGAATAAAAAATTCTACCTAGCAATTGGTGCATAGTTCAGATTTGATAATGTCATGTCAACACAGAGCTAGAAGTTATCCACCCAGACTCCTAGCCCAGTGCACTTCCCAGTATACCAACTGACTTCTTCAGAGGCTAAGAGGGCACCAAAAATCACTTAACACGCATATTTTGATGCACAGAACCAAATGAGAATAAGAGAAGACGTGAGTGAGAGTAAATCTGCCCTGATTAGGAAAGAACTCAGGTCCCTCCAGGATGCTTCTTTATGCCAAATAACAGACAGGGATATGGGGCAGGGAAATGTTGTCTGTATATACAAGCTTGGCTTCATAGGCTTCTCCCTGCTGTGTGAGGTGTATGCATCAGGAGGTAGTGGATAAGTCAGCTTGCCCGTGGAGGCCTCACTTTAGGGGAACAGGGGACTTAAAGGGCCAGACTAAGGAATCTTGAATTTTCTCTGCTCAATAAGTTGTGCGATAGGACCCATTAACATACGTTGACCTGGTGACTGCTGAGTAAGCATGAAGCAGGGGAGAACTGAAGGATACAGTGGCTGATCACAGAAGTATAAATACAAATGTAGGGGTAACTATGTTTAAGTGGCAGCAGGAACATTCTGATGATTCCCAAATGCTCCAGTATTGGGGAAAAAAAATTCAGGAAAATCTCTGCTTCTTTTTCATTGACTACACTAAAGCCTTTGACTGTGTGGATCACACCAAACTGTGGAAAATTCTTAAAGGGACAGGAATAGCACACCAGTTCACCTGCCTCGTGAGAGAACTGCATGCAGGTCAAAAAGCAGCAGTTAGAACCAGACATGGAAGAACAGACTGGCTCAACATTGGGAAAGGAGTACTTCAGTGCTCTTTGTTATCACCTTGCTTTTTTAACTTCTATGCAGGTTATACCATGCAAAATGCTGTGCTGGATGCAGTGCAAGCTGGGCTCAATATTCCTGGTTGAGATATCCATAACTGCTGATATACAGATAACACCACCCTGATGGCAGAAAGCAAAGAGGATCCAAAGAGCCTCTTGATGAAAGTGAAAGAGGAGGGTGAAGAAGCTGGCATAAACTCAGTATTCTAAAAACTAAGATCATGACATCTGGCCTCATCACTTTATGACAAATGATGGAGAAACAAGGGAAAGAGTGACAGTCTTTATTTTCCTGGGCTCCAAATTCTCTGTAAGCAGTGACTGCCACCATGAAATTGAAAGATGCTTGCTCCTTGGAAGAAAAGCTTTGACAAACCTAGACAGCGTAGTAAAAAGCAGAGACATCACTTTGTGAACAAAGGTTCATATAGTCAAAGCTATAAATTTTTCAGCAGTCATGTTCAGATGTGAGTTCATCCATAAGGAAGGCTGAGCAGGAAAGAACTGATGTTTTCAACTGTGGTGTTGGAAAAGACTCTTGAGAGTCCACTTGACTGCAAGGAGATCAAACCAGTCGATGTTAAAAGACATCATCCCTGAATATTCACTGGAAGGGCTGATACTGAAGCTGCAATATTTTGGCCAACTGCATGCCAAAAGCTGACTCCTTGGGAAACACTCTGATACTGGGAAAGATGGAAGACAGGAGAAGGGGACAACAGAGGATGAAATGGTTGGATGGCATCACCGACTCAATGGACATGAGTTTGAGCAAACTCTGGGAGACAGTGAAGGACAGGGAAGCCTAGTGTGCTTCAGTCCATGGGATCATAAAAATTCACACATGACTGAGCCCCTGAACAACAACAAGGAGTTAGGCATTGTTGTCTTTGTGACCCCATGGACTGCAGCACACCAGGCTTTCCTGTCCTTCACTATCTCCCAGAGTTTTTCCATTGTGTCAATGATGCCATCCAATCATCTCATCCTTTGTATCTCCCTTTTCCTCCTGCCCACAATCTTTGCCAGCATCAGGGTCTTTTCTACTGAGTCAGCTCTTAGAATCATGTGGCCAAAATACTGGAGCTTCAGCTGCAGCCTCAGTCCTTCCAATGGATATTCAGGGCTGATTTCCTTTAGGATTAACTGGTTTGATCTCCCTTGCTGTCCAAGGGACTCTCAATAGTCTTCTCCAGCACCACAGTTGGAAAGCATCCATTCTTTGGTGCTCAGCCTTCTTTATAATTCAACTCTCACATCCATCAGAATAGTACAAGATGTTTATCAGTTTTCACAATCAATAGCCAGACAAAACATAAAAATAAATATAATGGAAAGCCATGATAGAAACACAATTAAATTAACAATCAGGAATTATATTGTCAGCTGACTGATTGTTAGGTTAATCCTGTTTCCATGGGGGCTGCAATAAGGCTCAGACAGTAAGGCAGCAGCTGAGAGGAGCTACCCCATATCCAAGGTAAGGAGGGGCAGCTGCATTTTGCTGGAGCAACCATGAAGAGATACCCCACATCCAAGGTAAGAGAAACCCAAGTAAGATGGTAGGCACTGAGAGAGGGCATAAGAGGGCAGAAAGACTGAAACCACAATCACAGCAACAGGCCAGTCTGATCACACGGACCACAGCCTTGTCTAACACAATGAAACTAAGCCATGCATGTGGGTGGCATGTGGGGCCACCCAAGACAGATGGGTCATGATGGATAGGTCTGACAGAATCTGGTCCACTGGAGAAGGGAATGGCAAACCACTTCAGTATTCTTGCTTTTAGAACCCCATGAACAGTAGGAAAAGGCAAAAAGATAGGGGACTGAAAGAGGAACTCCCCAGGTCTGTAGGTGCCCAATATGCTACAGGAGAAATAACCCCAGGAAGAATGAAGAGATGGAGCCAAAGCAAAAACAACACCCAGTTGTGGATGGGACTGGTGATAGAAGCAAGGTTCGATGCTGTAAAGAGCAATATTGCATAGGAACGTGGAACGTCAGATCCATGAATCAAGGCAAATTGGAAGTGGTCAAACAGGAGATGGCAAGAGTGAACATCAACATTCTAGGAATCAGTGGACTAAGATGGACTAGAATGGGTGAATATAACTCAGATGACCATTATATCTACTACTATGGGCAAAAAAAAAAAAAAAAACCCTTACAAGAAATTGAGTAGCCATCATAGTCAACAAAAAAGTCTGAAATGCAGTACATGGATGCAATCTCAAAAACAACAGAATGATCTCTGTTCATTTCCAAGGCAAACCATTCAATATCATGGTAATCCAACTCTATGCCCCAACCAGTAATGCTGAAGAAGCTGAAGTTGAACAGTTCTATGAAGACCAAAAAGACCTTCTAGAACTAACACCCAAAAAAGATGTCCTTTTCATTAGAGGGGACTGGAATGCAAAAAGAGGAAGTCAAGAAACACCTGGAGTAACAGGCAAATTTGGCCTTGGAGTACAGAATAAAGCAGAGCAAAGGCTAATAGAGTTTTGCCAAGAAAATATACTGGTCATAGCAAACACCCTCCTCCAACAACACAAGAGAAGACTCTACACATGGACATCACCAGATGGTCAACACCAAAATCAGATTGATTATATTCTTTGCAGCCAAATATGGAGAAGCTCTATACAGTCAGGAAAAACAAGACCAGGAGCTGGCTGTGGCTCAGATCATGAACTCCTTATGGCCAAATTCAGACTTAAATTGAAGAAAGTAGGGAAAACCGCTAGACCATTCAGGTATGACCTAAATAAAATCCCTTATGATTATACAGTAGAAGTGAGAAATAGATTTAAGGACCTAGATCTGATAGATAAGAGTCCCTGATGAACTATGGAATGAGGTTTGTGACATTGTACAGGAGACAGGGATCAAAACCATCCCCATGGAAAAGAAATGCAAAAAAGCAAAAGGGCTGTCTGGGGAGGCCTTACAAACAGCTGTGAAAAGAAGGGAAGCAAAAAGCAAAGGAGAAAAGGAAAGATCTACCCATCTGTATGCGGAGTTCCAAGGAATAGCAAGGAGAGATAAGAAAGCCTTCCTCAGCGATCAATGCAAAGAAATAGAGGAAAACAACAGAAAGACTGGAAAGACTAGAGATCTCTTCAAGAAAATTAGAGATACCAAGGGAACATTTCATGCAAAGATGGGCTCAATAAAAGAAATGGTACAGACCTAACAGAGGCAGAAGATATTAAGAAGAGGTGGCAAGAATACACGGAAGAACTGTACCAAAAAGATCTTCATGACTCAAATAATCACAATGGTGTCATCACTCACCTAGAGCCAGACATACTGGAATGTGAAGTCAAGTGGGCCTTAGAAAGCATCACTATGAACAAAGCTAGTGGAGGTGATGGAATTCCAGTAGACATATTTCAAATCCTGAAAGATGATGCTGTGAAAGTGCTGCACTCAATATGCCAGCAAATTTGGAAAATGCTGCAGTCCATGGGGTCGCTGAGTCGGACACAACTGAGCGACTTCACTTTCACTTCTTACTTTCATGCATTGGAGAAGGAAATGGCAACCCACTCCAGTGTTCTTGCCTGGAGAATCCCAGGGAGGGGGGAGCCTGGTGGGCTACCGTCTATGGGGTCGCACAGAGTCGGGCACGACTGAAGCGACTTAGCAGCAGCAGCAGACAGCATATTAAAAAGCAGTGACATTACTTTGTCAACCAATGTCCATCTAGTCAAAGCTATGGTTTTTGCAGTAGTCATGTGTGGATGTGAGAGTTGGACTATAAAGAAAGCTGAGCGCTGAATAGTTAATGCTTTTGAACTGTGGTGTTGGAAAAGACTCTTGAGAGTCCCTTGGACTGCAAAGAGATCCCAAAGGAAATCAGTCTTGAATATTCACTGGAATGACTGACGCCAAAACTGAAACTCCAATACTTTGGCCACCTGATGCAAAAAACTGACTCATTTGAAAAGACCCTGGTGCTGGGAAAGATTGAAGGCAGGAGGAGAAGGAGATGACAGAGGACGAGGTGGTGGTATGGCATCACCGACTCAAGGGTCGTGAGTTTGAGTAAACGCCGAGAGTTGGTGATGGACAGGGTGGCCTGACATGCTGCAGTCCATGGGGTTGCAAAGAGTCGGACACGACTGAGCAACTGAACTGAACTGATAACCAAATTAAGACTAATTAGTTTGCAAAATAAGCCAGGTCTCAAAAATTTGGCTTGAAGATTTATATAACTATGCTTGATTGGAGTCTTTTTGATTTGCTGAGACTTTTAAAAGGTGTCTCAGACTGAACTTGTAAAAGTTCTCTCAGGGCTAGGAAAGTCACGCCAATGGCTTATCATACATTTTTTTTTTCCAAGGATGGTAACCTTCCTAATTTATCCAATAAAGTTGCTTGGCACCTAAGAGTTTTGAAGCTCTGGAAAGAGCAAGTAGAGGGAAAAGATAAATGTTTCAATTCTGGTTGCTGCTCAGTCACTTCAGTCGTGTCCGACTCTGTGCGACCCCATAGATGACAGCTCACCAGGTTCCCCCGTCCCTGGGATTCTCCAGGCAAGAACACTGGAGTGGGTTGCCATTTCCTTCTCCAATGCATGAAAGTGAAAAGTGAAAGGGAAGTCGCTCAGTCATGCCTGACCCTTAGCGTGAACTGCAGCCTACCAGGCTCCTCTGTCCATGGGATTTTCCAGGCAAGAGTACTGGAGTGGGGTGCCATTGCCTTCTCCATCAATTCTGGTTACAAATCTATAATTTACCTAATTACCATCATAATTAATTTGAAGGGAAATTTTTCCTTACACCTGGAAAACACAGATTCTAATTAGGAATGATTTACTTTCCAGATATAAAATATAAAAAGTACAACCATGTTTACCAGTTTACCCAGTCCTATGTAACTAATCCTTTTTGCTAACCACTTTATGAAGTCATCAGATTTCTCATCAGAAAGTTTATATTTTTTTACTCAGTTCAGTATTATGTTTGAAAGTCAGACACTTGTATTTACCCAAAAATCTCCTTGAAGAGGAGGCATTTTTGCAAAGGCATTACAGTGAAACTCTGTCAAGAAGGCATGTTTAAAATCTGATTACACTACAACTGACAAAGTTACTTGGTTACTGTTGTGACATACAACAATTTTTAAGATAATGACTAGAATGATGACTGATAACATTTTCTCAGGACATGTCAGAACTTTAAGAATTCCATATAATTTCTATAATATCTACATTAGTAATATTTGCCATGCAATATAACCTAACCTGGGCTTCCCTGGTGGCTAAGATGGTAAAAAATCTGCCCACAATGTGGGAGATCCAGGTTTGATCCCTGGGTTGGGAAGATCCTCTGACAAAGGGAATGGCAACCCACTCTGATGTTCTTGCCTAGAGTATTCTATGGACAGTGGAACCTGGTGGGCTACAGTCCATGGAATAACAAAGAGTCACGCATGACTGAGTGACTGATCCTCTTTCATAAGCTAACCTGAAAAGATTTATTACTCATTTGACAAAACATCCCATTTAATTCAACATTCAAATGAACCTAAATCTCAAAGTTAGCTAGAGGTCAAAGGACTTTATTAAATTTTATTTAGGAACTTTTGCCAATAAATAAAGGGCTTAGAACACTCAGTCAGATAGTATCATAGGTCACTATGACACAATAGTATTCACTTAGCCAAAATAACAATAAAATATTTCAAAAGGAAAAAAGAGCAGATCACTTAGAAGGCAAAGAACTTGAAATCTGTTATCAAAGGCATTTCAGCATCAAGAAAACTTGCTGTCTTAACAGAGATAAAAGCCACATTCAAGTATCATACTTGGTTATTTATAGAAATTTACTCAACTAAATTTTTAAATTCACCCGTTCCAGTCCATTTTAGTTCGCTGATTCCTAGAATGTCAACGTTCACCCTTGTCATCTCTTGTTTGACCACTTCCAATTTGCCTTGATTCATGGACCTGACATTCCAGGTTCCTATGCAGTATTGCTCTTTACAGCATCGGATCTTGCTTCTATCACCAGTCACATGCACAACTGGGTATTGTTTTTGCTTTGGCTCCATCCCTTCATTCTTTCTGGAGTTATTTCTCCACTGATCTCCAGTAGCATATTGGGCACCTAATGACCTGGGGAGTTCCTCTTTTGATATCCTATCATTTTGCCTGTTCATACTGTTCATGGGGTTCTCAAGGCAAGAATACTGAAGTGGCTTGCCATTCCCTTCTCCAGTGGACCACATTCTGTCAGCCCTCTCCACCATGACCCGCCCGTCTTGGGTTGCCCTGCAGGCATGGCTTGGTTTCATTGAGTTAGACAAGGCCGTGGTCCTAGTGTGATTAGATTGACTAGTTTCCTGTGAGTATGGTTTCAGTATGTCTGCCCTCTGATGCCCTCCTGTGACACCTATCATCTTACTTGGGTTTCTCTTACCTTGGGTGTGGGATATCTCTTCACGGCTGCTCCAGCAAAGCACAGCCGCTGCTCCTTACCTTGGACGAGTGGTATCTCCTTACCGCCGCCATTCCTGACCTTCAATGTGGGATAGCTTCTCTAGGCCCTCCTGCGCCTGCACAGCCACCGATCCTTGGGTTACTCCTCCCGGCCACCGGCCCTGGCCTCGGGCGTGGGTGGCTCCTCCCAGCTGCCGCCCCTGGCCTGAGGCTCGTGGTGGCTATCCGGGGTCACCGCCCCTGGCCTCAAACTCGAGGTGGCTTCTCCCGACTGCCCCTGACCTCAGACGTGGGGTGTCTCCTCCTGGCCACCACTGGTCTCGGACTTGGGGTAGCTCCACCCAGCCGCTGCCCTGACCCCAGACGCAGGGTGTCTCCTCCCAGCTGCCACTGACCTCAGACGCGGGTTGTCTCCTCCTGGCCGCCACTGGCCTCGGACGTGGGGCAGCTCCTCCCGGGCCGCCATTGAACTCGGACGCTGGGTAGCTCCTCTCAGTCGCCGCCCCGACCTCAGCACAGGGTAGCTCCTCTCGGCCGTTCCTGCACTGTCGCAGCCTGGCACTCTAGGCTGCTGCCCCTGACCTCGGATGTGGGGCAGCTTCTCCCAGCCATGCTTAGCGTGCTGGCCCGTCTCTTGCAGCCACCCGGGTTTTTCCTGTGGTCATGTATGGATGTGAGAGTTGGACTGTGAAGAAAGCTGAGTGCCGAAGAATTGATGCTTTTGAACTGTGGTATTGGAGAAGACTCTTGAGAGTCCCTTGGACTGCAAGGAGATCCAACCAGTCCATTCTGAAGGAGATCAACCCTGGGATTTCTTTGGAAGGAATGATGCTAAAGCTGAAACTCCAGTACTTTGGCCACCTCATGTGAAGAGTTGACTCATTGGAAAAGACTCTGATGCTGAGAGGGATTGGGGGCAGGAGGAGAAGGGGATGACCGAGGATGAGATGGCTGTATGCCATCACTGTTCAGTGGACATGAGTCTGAGTGAACTCCAAGAGATGGTGATGAACAGGGAGGCCTGGCGTGCTGCGATTCATGGGGTCGCAAAGAGTCAGACACGACTGAGCGATTGAACTGAACTGAACTGAAAATTTTAAACATAATCACTCCTGACCATGCACAAAACTCTTTTCTTGGGGCCCGCTATCCATGAACCTTTCATCACTTTCTGTACTACCACTTTATTACTATTTTCCCAATAAGAATCATCTGTAAGTCAGACCTACTTCCTTTTCCCTCAGTAAAATGCAACTCCATTCCTCATACCATGTTTACTGAAAATTTTGTGCTACTTTCCTATGGTTTGCTGAATTTTTTTGTATCATTTCTATTGGCTATAATCTATTAGCTTAAATTAGAATCCTTGCCTCTTAAAGCCTTAATTTCTTGTGAGAACAAAGAAGTAAGCAATCATAAATTCTCCTCTGCTTTAGTATTGTGTAAACATGAATTGCTAAACATGAATTCCAGTGATAATTTCTTTTAAAAAAAGTTTTGTTTTCTGATTGACAACATCTCAGGATGGCACCAAACATATGCATTGCTGCTGCTGCTGCTGCTGCTAAGTCGCTTCAGTCGTGTCCGACTCTGGGCGACCCCACAGACGGCAGCCCACCAGGCTCCTCCATCCCTGGGATTCTCCAGGCAAGAACACTGGAGTGGGTTGCCATTTCCTTCTCCAAACATATGCATTAATAGTTCTAAATATCTTTGGTTTCTCTGTGAGAGGAGGTCAATGTTCAGTAATCAAGGTTTGTTTTTTTTTTTTTAATTTTATTTTTACTTTATTTTACTTTACAATACCGTATTGGTTTTGCCATACATTGACATGAATCCACCATGGGTGTATACAAGCTCCCAATCCTGAATACCCCTCCCACCTTCCACCCCATATCATCTCTCTGGATCATCCCCAAGCATCCTGTATCCTGTATCGAACATAGGCTGGTGCTTCGTTCTTACATGATAGTATACATGTTTCAATGCTATTCTCCCAATTCATTCCACCCTTTCCCTCTCCCACAGAGTCCAAAAGTCCATTCTATACATCTGTGTCTCTTTTGTTATCTCGCATACAGGGTCATCATTGCCATCTTTCTAAATTCCATATATATGTGTCAGTATACTGTATTGGTGTTTTTCTTTCTGGCTTACTTCACTCTGTATAATAGGCTCCAGTTTCATCCATCTCTTTAGAACTGATTCAAATGAATTCTTTTTAATGGCTGAGCAATACTCCATTGTGTATATGTACCACAGCTTTCTTATCCATTCATCTGCTGATGGACATCTAGGTTGTTTCCATGTCCTGGCTATTATAAACAGTGCTGCAATGAACATTGGGGTACATGTGTCTCTTTCAATTCTGGTTTCCTCGGTGTGTATGCCCAGCAGTGGGATTGCTGGGTCATAAGGCAGTTCTATTTGCAGTTTTTTAAGGAATCTCCACAC
>SJYT01003317.1:119982-130593 GCA_006410635.1 Cephalophus harveyi
TGAAAAGTAATAATATGTTATAAAAATAAAAATTATAGAAATAGAGGACTTAAAATTTAAGAAAATTTAAAAAAAAGAAAGAAAAAACATTCACGCAACAACATCAACATAAAAAGAAAGAAAAAAAAAAAGAATGCTTCAGTCACGCTGTGGAGAGGGAGGGATACTGCAAACAAATACTACTGGCGTGTGCTTGCAGTGTCTCATCCGCACTTGTCTTTCCCCTGCTCACAGCGCGCACTGCTCAGGCTCTAAATTGCTCTGCCGGGGAACCGTCTGAGGCTGGTCCTAGGGTTCATGCACCTCTCCGGTCTAAGCCGCTCAGGCTCGGCGCTCAGGTAGCCTTCAGAGGTGCATATTTGGTTTGGCCTGCGTTTTGTGCCCTTCCCAGGTCTGAGTAGCTCAGGAGTTTGACGAGCGCAATTGCTACGACTGGTTGCCTTTCCCTGCTGCTCAGTTTTCTGGGTGTACCGCTGGCGTTCCTTCTCAGGGGGATGATGACTGTCCAGAACCCCCAGAAGTCTTAGTTAGCAAAGAAGCCTGCTTACATTTTGGTAGGTAATGACTCTCTTGGGCTGTGATTGCCCCCTTCCAGCCCTTAAGGCTCTGGCTGCCTGTCACCGGAGGGGGATGGTCTGCAGCCGGCTATTTCCGTTCCGTCCTTTGTTCTGTGTGCGGTCCTGGTGGTGTCTTATGTTTGAGCATTTCACGTGGTAGCTATCCCACAGTCTGGATTGCTAGCCCAAGTTAGTTCGCTCTGGTCTCGCGCAGGCCCTCTGGTCACGTGCTGGGCGGGTGTTCCCGTCCAATTCTTTGCAGCCCGCACCTTCTGCAGCCCAATTCTTAAAAAGCACTGCAGTCCATGCCTCCCACTTCTCCCTGCCCAGCCCTCACTTGCTAGTGTCGGGTGCAGGCGTCTGCACTGCTTTTCCGCTGGGAGAGTTACTGTTGGGCTCGTAATCTGTTGGTTTTAGTTATTTATTTTTCCTTCCTGTTATGTTGCCCTCTGTGCTTCCAGGGTTCGCCCCAGACTCGGCAGCGAGAATGTTTCCTGGTGTTTGGAAACTTCTCTTCTTACGAGTCTCTTCCCGGGACGGGACTCCCTTCCCGGGACGGAGCTCCCTCCCTACCTCCTTTGCCTCTTTTTTCGTCTTTTATATTTTTTCCTACCTGTTTTTGAAGCCAATGATCTGCTTTTCTGGATGTCTGATGTCCTCTGCCAGCATTCAGAAGTTGTTTTGTGGAATTTGCTCAGCGTTGAAATGTTCTTTTGATGAATTTGTGAGGGAGAAAGTGGTCTCCCCATCCTATTCCTCCGCCATCTTAGGACCGCCCCCCAGTAATCAATGTTTTAATATCTTATTTTATTTGAGAATGACCCAGCTGTTCAATAATCTTCCTTCACTTAATTTAGTGCAACTCTAGAATTTCAAGTTACCAAAACCTGGAGAGACTATTTTAGACAGATATTTCTAAAGTGTAACCATTCTTAATAGTGTATCTAAACACTATCTCATTTTCATTTTCTGTCCTTAAATGTTTTTTTACATTGAATTGGGCCACCACCCACCCAGTGGTTGGTGTCCCACTTAGCTTGTTGATCTGTTACAAAATGCTTATACTGAGGCTCAAGGATCCGCCCACCATCTTGGACCTATTTGCTTCTATTCAGCCTATGTAATGTCCTTGGGTTACATCTTTATTCAAACTTCATGTACTGTCCCTTCCCTCTTTTTTCATTTTCCCCCTCAGAGATTTTACTCCCATTTCTTATAGGAAGCAGAGGGGTGATGGTCCATCCCCTGTAATAACTTCAAGGCTGAGTAAGGGTGTCAACCCTGCCTTTCAGGGAGTGAAAATCTCTGAATATGTGATCTAGGGCTCCCAGGGGTAGGATGGCTCCTTGGGATAAGTCCGCATGGGCTGGAATCCTTGCATAGCTGTAATTTTGATGTGAAACTGTTGTAACTGCTCCCATAGCCTTCCTACAGAATCTGCTTGATAATGAAGCCCTTTTTGTAACAGCATCAGAGTACAAAAGTGTCTATAAATGAGAAGACTTAAAGGGCATGGTGAAACATCTGATTAATGGATAAAGAAACTTGATTACTGTAACCAGAATTGTGAATGATTGCATTTAACATACAAAATAATTCTGGTTAAATATTTCTCTTTAAGACAACTTGAGGAACCTCCAAACTATCCAAAGTTAGCTGGAAATTCAAAGAACTTTAATCATAATTTGATATTTGGGAAGCTTGTCAAAAAGCTTTAAAACACTTGATCGAGATTGTCAGTCACTGTGAAACAATATCTATTCCTTACCAAAGTAACCAGAGATCTCAAAAAGTGAATGTCACTCAGTCGTATCCGACTCTTTGCGATCCCATGGACTCTACAGTCTCTGGAATTCTCCAGGCCAGAATACTGGAGTGGGTAGACTTTCCCTTCTCCAAGGGATCTTCCCAACCCAGGGATCGAACCCAGGTCTACCACATTGCAGATGGATTCTTTACCAGCTGAACCACAAGAGAAGTGGGAAGGTCAAAGATACTGGAATGGGTAGCCTATCCTTCTGCAGTGGATCTTCCTGCCCCAGAATCGAACTGGGGTCTCCTGCATTGCAGGCAGATTCTCTACCAACTGAACTATGAGGGAAAACCAAATATTAATATAAATTTCTTAAAGGCAAAGAAACTCACATAGACTGTTGCCAAAAAAAAAAAAAGTGTTTCAAGAATACTTGAGGGAGAAACTAAAACCAGTCTTGTTCTGGCCCATTTCTAACAAAATTCATTTATCCAAACAAATTCAAACCAATCTTAGAGAATCCTAAACATACATAATTAAATCTTTTATTCCTCACACCTACTACTGAAAACACTGTTGACTAAAAAGATGCATAACTTCATAGTTGAAAGTTAAGTTTTATCTGGGGCAAAATGAGGACTGCAGCTGGGGAGACAGCACCTCAGATAGTTCTGAGATACTGTTCCAAAGAGGCAGTCAGGAAAGGCCAATATATAATATTTTGGTGAAGCGGGAGTTCAATGCAATCAAGCAGTTATTTTACAAAAGATTTTCTGCTAGTCACAAGGAACTGATGTCACTATGAAGGGATTTAGTGCTTTTCTAGATATGAAGAGATAGAAAGATTGGGATCGTGAAATCAGTTCCTGAAAATATTTAACTATCTAAAGACCTGTTCCACCAGATTCCCTGGAGCACAGAGTGCCTCACTCCACCCTGAACTCCCTTGGGGTGTCTGTGGAGGAGTGTTGAAGGTCAACAGCTGCAGCAGCACAGGGTTCAATCTCTGCAGAGGCAGATGGCAAATGCCCTTGTTGTTCAGTAGCTGGCAAATGCTCTTGGCAAGTGCCAATGTGTAGTTGACAGGGCCCCCTCATGGTTATAAATTCGACCCTAGCTTGGGAGGCATTTCATGACCATTTCATCTCACATTGCTAGGAAGGCTCATTCCTAGTTTTGGAGAAGATTTTCTGATAGACCACTCATTGTGTTATTACTGGACTAGGTCTTAATAGTCAACGATATCTGGACACCTGTCTTCTAGCTGTGGTCGAGGAAAATATTCCCTCTTGTTTCATCTTCCCATATCTAGTGTTGCACTATTATAATCGTTGATTACATATTGAGCTATACATTTGATCAGCTGCTTCAAGTCTAATTACCATTGTTTTGTTGGAGGTTCAGTCATACACTTGGTAACACAAGAAACAATAATCTTGTAAAACAGGAAAAATACAAATAGTATAGCTAATAACATTAGTGGAATTATAAGTAAATATTTCAACCATGAGCCTCCCACACCAAACCGTTTTTTTTTTTTTTTTTAAAGATTGTCAAGGCTAAGGAATGCATCACTTAAGGCAGAAATTTTATTTTTCATTTAGTTCATCAAGTGTTATATTAGAGGATTCATCAGGTGTGAAAACACAGCATTCAGTTTGAATTATGGCACAGGTGCCTTCCTGAGGTGCTGTAAGCTGTCTAGGGCCTTGCAGTTTTGTAGCAGTGTCCTTCTCATAATAAAGGCCTCTGAGTTCAATAGATTAATACCCTGGTTAGTATCATTTAAAGTTTGTTGAGTAAAGGTCATTAAGGTTTCCATATGTCTAATTACATCTTCCAGTCTCACCGAAGGCACAAAAGAAAGCTGCTACATGGTCATACCAGTGGAATTCAGATCTCTTGACCTATTGGACTCATACCAGTGGTAGACTGGCTGAGGTTACCACTAATTTATTAACCTGCATGACCTTAAGTCCATGGGAATCCCAGGCTACACCTTCCTATCCATCCCAGTGGAAGCCAAGGCCATAAATTAATACCACAAATCTAATGAATTTCATATCAGTCACTGCCTCTAAGGGTAATAATAGGCATAGCTCATGAGGCACACAACCTAGTTTCATAATATTACTAGGTTGACCATTCTTAGTATGGTTTAATTATTCCCAACATGGAGGAACATTTAAACAACTTAAATTACCATAGTCTGGTGTCAACCATATAGATCCATCCCTTAATTTCAGGAGTTTTCCTTTTAATAGACAAGATATTACAGTTTTTTGATTGAGACTTAGCTCATTGCTCTGATTGAGTTGAGTGACACTAAGAGAAAACTTAAATCTACAGGCAAAACCAGAACAGGTATTAATAGCTGGCCAGGTGAGAGGATCCCGTCTAGTAATATGAGTAGACAGAACAGGACTGAACTCTCTTCTAAAATAAATTTCCTAGGGGGTGTCCCATCAGAGCCCTGGAGGGGAGAAATCCACTAAGGTAACCCAGAGGTACTAGACATTGGTAATTGTCTACAATAGTTGCGTTGAGTCTTAAACTAGCATAGGATTGTGCCCATAATACAAAACATTTGACTTTTTGCAAAGGTCCAAAAAGTCAGGAAAACATTATAAATGATTATAAGAATCAGGTCCAACATCTTGGGCAAGCTGTTTACCTCTGATATCGTCTTCTTCTCATCCTAGTGTATTGCAGTTTCCTCTGTTTGAGCATTGTTTTAAGGTGAATTTGAGATCAACAGCCCTCTCTACAGACCAGTCCAGTGTAGGGGGCTTTGGAAATGGGAATTAATACAAGAGTCAATTTCCCTTCAGTTCCACTGTGCATGAGCTAGTTAAGAGTACCTGATAAAAAGGTCCTTCCATCCATGTTGGAGACAGCTCTTTAAAGTATATCTTTCTTCCATTCTTGGTTGCAGGTTCTGAGGCATCTGATCTACCAATACCACTGCTGGGCATACATCCCAAGGAAACTAGAACTGAAAGAGACACATGTACTCCAATGTTCATTGCAGCACTATTTACAATAGCTTCAATCCCTGGGTCAGGAAGATCCCCTGGAAAAGGAAATGGCAACCCAGTCCAGTATTCTTGCCTGGAGAATCCCATGGACGGAAGAGCCTGGTGGGCTACAGTCCACGGGGTTGCAAAAAGTCAGACACGACTGAGTGACTTCACTTCAGGACATGGAAGCAACCTAGATGTCTATTGGAAGATGAATGGATAAAGAAGTTGTGGTACATATACACAATGGAATACTACTGAGCTATAAAAAGGAATGCATTTGAGTCAGTTCTAATGAGGTGGAAGTAACTGGAGCCTATTATACAGAGTGAAATAAGTCAGAAAGAGAAACATAAATATTGTATATTAATGCATATATATGGAATTTAGAAAGACAGTAACAGCAATCCTATATGCAGGGGGCAGCAAAAGAGACACGGATGTAAAGAACAGACTTCTGCACTATGTGGGAGAAGGCGAGGGTGGGATGATTTGAGAGAATAGCATGGAAACATGTACATTACCATATGTAAAACAGATGACCAGTGCAAGTTCAATGCATGAAGTAGGGCACCCAAAGATGGTGCTCTGGAACAATCCAGAGGGATGCGGTGGGAGAGGAGATGGGAGAGGGGTTCAAGATGGGGGTCACATGTGTACCCATGGCCGATTCATGTTGATATATGGCAAAAACCATCACAATATTGTAATTATCCTCCAATTAATTAATTAATTTAAAACATTTTAAAAATTCATCTCACAAAGATAGAGTACTAAGAAACAAACTTAGAGTGTCCTTTAATAATTCAATTAAATTTTACATTAATATACCATAACAGCAAAGAACTATCCAGGGAAAGAATCTTAGTAGATGCAGACCTCCATTAACAAACTGGGATTTAACATTCATTGAAACATATTTTTCTCTCTGGAAATCACCCTCATTTTTACCAGATATAACCAAATTAAGACTAATTTGTTTGCAAAATAGGTCTTGCTTCAATAAATTTGTCCTGATTATTTATTTTTATTACCATAATTGATCAGATACTTTTTTTGCTTTGCTTAAACTGAAGAGTGTCAGACAGAACTTTTAAAATAAAGCTTCTCAGGGCTAGGAAAATCATGCCAAAGGCTTCTCACAGATTTTCTGTAACAGATCTAGGTGAACTCCTCCCTTCTCAAGGTCTCCAGAGTTCCTTGAGATTTCTGTATCTGTTACTGAGATAACCTTTCTAACTTATCTGCTAATTTTACTGGAAACTTAAGAGTTTCCAATTTCTGGAGGGATCTGATAGTGAGAAAAATTAAATAGCTCAATTTGCTTACAAAAATATAATTTTACCAAACTAGTGTAAGTCATAATTAGCTTGAGGGGAAGGTTTTCCTCACATGTGGAAAACACAAATCCAAACAGATTGTTTTTCAGATAGAAACCATAAATGTTACAAGCATATTTGCCAGTTCATTCAGTACTTTTGTTAACCTTTGTGAAGTCATCAGTCTTCCCATTAGAATATGAGGACATATCAGAATTTAAGGAACTCCATATAATTCTAGGATATCTATCTTAGTAACATTTATCATACAATATAACCTGAGATTTATTGCCCATTTGACGTTAACCATGCAATTCCATATACCAAATGAACCTATTTACTTTAATATCTCTTTTCAGAATGTTTCAGGGTCCCTCTGAAGCATCCCAAAGTTAGCTAGAAGTCAAAAGTGCTTCATTTGGATATGTAGGAAGTTTTTTCAATAAATATCAAAAAGGCTTAGAACACTCAGTCAGATAGGATCATAGGTCACTCTGAGACAATAGCTATTCACTTAGCAAAAATAACAAAAAATATTTCAAAGGCAAATATAGAACAGATAATTTAAGAGGTAAAGCGACTGAAATCTGTTATCAAAATCAATTCAACATCTGAAGAAAGCATGTCCTCTTAGTTAGTTAGTTAAGTCGCTCAGTCGTGTCCGACTCTTTGCGACCCCATGGACTGTAGCCCACCAGCCTCCTCCGTCCATGGGATTCTCCAGGCAAGAATACTGGAGTGGGTTGCCATTTCCTTCTCCAGGGGATCTTCCCGACCCAGGGATCGAATCCAGGTATCCCATATTAGAGGCAGACGTTTTAACCTCTGAGCCACCACATAAGCCAAATTCAAGTTTTTGCACCAGTTTTCTTTTAAATTCATTTAAAAGTAAACTTAAATTCATTTTAAACTTAGTCCTCACCATACACAAAAATCTTTTCTCAGGGTCCACTTTCCACAAACCTTCTTGTCAATTTCTTTACCCATTACTTTGTTTTCCCACCCTGATATAGCCACCTGTAAGTCAGACGTACTTCCCTTTCCCTTCATAAAATGCAATTCCATTCCTCATACCTTATTTACTGAAACCACACATCCTACTTTGCTTATGCAACCAAGAATTGACCTTTATTTTATCAGTCTATAGATTACTGAGCATAAATACCAGTGATAACTTCTAAAAACCTTTACTTTCTTATAGAGAACGTCTCAGTATGGCACCAAACATATTCATTAATAGTCCAAAAGCTGTTTAGTTTCTCTGTAAGTTCAGTTCAGTCACTCAGTCGTGTTAGACTCTTTAAGACCCCATGAACCACAGCACGCCAGGCCTCCTTTTCCATCACCAAATGCCGGAGTCTACCCAAGCTCATGTCCATTGAGTCCATGATGCCATCTAACCACCTCATCCTCTGTCGTCCCCTTCTCCTCCTGCCCTCAATCTTTCCCAGCATCAGGGACTTTTCCAATGAGTCAGCTCTTCGCATCAGGTGACCAAAGTATTGGAGTTTCAGCTTCAGCATAAGTTCTTCCAGTGAAAACCCAGGACAGATCTTCTTTAGGCTGGATCTGCTTGCAGGCCAAGGGACTCTCAAGAGTCTTTTCCAACAGCACAGTTCAAAATAATCAATTCTTTGGCACTCAGCTTTCTTTATAGTTCAACTCTCACATCCATACATGACCACTGGAAAAACCATAGCCTTGACTAGATGAACATTTGTTGACAAAGTAATGTCACTGCTTTTTAATATGCTGTCTAGGTTGGTCATACTTTCCCTCCAAGAAGCAAGAGTCTTTTAATTTCATGGCTGCAATCACCATCTGCAGTGATTTTGGAGCCCAGAAAAATAAAGTCAGCCACTGTTTCCCCTGTTTCCCCATCTATTTCCCATGAAGTGATGGGACCAGATGCCATGATCTTAATTTTCTGAATGTTGAGCTTTAAGCCTTTTTCACTCTCCTCTTTCACTTTCATCAAGAGGATCTTTAGTTCTTCTTCACTTTCTGCAATAAGGGTGATGTCATCTACATATCTGAGTTTATTGATATTTCTCCTGGCAATCTTGATTCTAGCTTGTGCTTCCTCCAGCCTAGCATTTCTCATGATGTTCTCTGCATATAAGTTAAATAAGCAGGGTGACAATATACAGCCTTGGCGTACATCTTTTCCTATTTGAAACCAGTCTGTTGTTCCATGTCCAGTTCTAACTGTTGCTTCCTGACCTGCATACAGATTTCTCAAGAGGCAGGTCAGGTGGTCTGGTATTCCCATCTTTTTCAGAATTTGCCACAGTTTATTTTGATCAACACAGTCAAAGGCTTTGACATAGTCAATAAACAGAAATAGATGTTTTTCTGGAACTCTCTTGCTTTTTCAATGATCCAGAGGATGTTGGCAATTTGATCTCTGGTTCCTCTGCTTTTTCTAAAACAAGCTTGAACATCTGGAAGTTCACGGTTCACGTATTGCTGAAGCCTGGCTTGGAGAATTTTGAGCATTACTTTACTAGTGTGTGAGATGAGTGCAACTGTGCGGTAGTTTGAGCATTCTTTGACATTGCCTTTCTTTGGGATTGGAATGAAAAGTGACCTTTTCCAGTACTGTGGCCACTGCTGAGTTTTCCAAATTTGCTGACATATCGAGTGCAGCACTTTCACAGCATCATCTTTGAAGATTTGAATAACTCAACTGGAAATCCATTACCTCCACTAGCTTTGTTTGCAGTGATGCTTCCTAAGGCCCACTTGACTCTCTGTAAGAGGAAGTTAGTTTTCAGTAATCAGTGTTTTACAATCTTATTTTATTTGGAAATGACTTAGAAATAAATGACTTGGAAATAAACTTTCATCACTTAGTTTACCACAACCCTAGAAATTCGGGTTATCAAAATCTAGAGAGACTATTTTAGACAGACATTCCTGAAGCATAATTATTCTTAATAGAGTTTATCCAATAGCTCCTAACTCCTTTACATTCTTCTTTCCCTAGAGGTTTCTTTACTCAAGTTATCTTCCTTGCTGACAAACTTGCAATGGACATATTTAACTTATATTAAACCTAGGCTCAATAAAATTATTCTGCTTAATGTTAATGATACTTGTAAGATCAACAAACAAAAATAATTACCAGGCATTAATTTAATGCTGAAAAATTCCCAGTTCTTATGAACCTGAAATTCATTTAGGTTAATTTCTCTTGTATTTAGAACTGTTTGATTTCTTAAGGGTTAATTTTTCTTGGGGCCAATTAGATTGCAAACTAATCTCAGCAATATTATCCAAAAACAAGGACACATACTGAGACACACATAAATACAAATAGACACAAGAGGTCTCATGGCTTTATTTATGAATCAGATATTGCAAACTTAGTTATGAATCAGATATTGCAATGTAAACCTCACTAAATATAAACAGCACTTAGAATAAGAAAATTTTCAAAATGTTTTGTTCCCTTTTTTTTTTTTCTTCTACTTCTTTTTTCAGGAGTTAGAAATGATCTAGTAAGTGATCCAGAGAGCTCTGGTTTCAAGGCATTAGTTCAGTTCAGTCCAGTTGCTCAGTCATGTCCGACTCTTTGCGACCCCATGAATCACAGCACGCCAGGCGTCCCTGTCCATCAGCAACTCCCGGAGTTCACTCAGACTCACGTCCATCGTCCATCGAGTCAGTGATGCCATCCAGCCATCTCACCTTTTGTCGACCCCTTCTCCTCCTGCCCCCGATCCCTCCGAGCATCAGAATCTTTTCCAATGAGTCAACTCTTCACATGAGATGGCCAAAGTACCGGAGTTTCAGCTTTAGCATCAGTCCTTCCAATGAACACCCAGGACTGACCTCCTTTAAAATGGACTGGTTGGATCTCCTTGCAGTCCAAGGGACTCTCAAGAGTCTTCTCCAACACCACAGTTCAAAAGCATCAGTTCTTCGGCATTCAGCTTTCTTCACAGTCCAACTCTCAC
>SJYT01003319.1:6165-30910 GCA_006410635.1 Cephalophus harveyi
GAGCCCCCCAAAATAAAGTCTGACACTGTTTCCACTGTTTCCCCATCTATTTCCCATGAAGTGATGGGACCAGATGCCATGATCTTCGTCTTCTGAATGTTGAACTTTAAGCCAACTTTTTCACCCTCCACTTTCACTTTGATCAAGAGGCTTTTCAGTTCCTCTTCACTTTCTGCCATAAGGGTGGTGTCATCTGCATATTTGAGGTTATTGATATTTCTCCCAGCAATCTTGATTCCAGCTTGTGTTTCTTCCAGTCCAGCGTTTCTCATGATGTACTCTGCATATGAGTTAAATAAGCAGGGTGACAATATACAGCCTTGACATACTGCTTTTCCTATTTGGAACCAGTCTGTTGTTCCATGTCCAGTTCTAACTGTTGTTTCCTGACCTTCATACAGATTTTTCAAGAGGCAGGTTAGGTGGTCTGGTATTCCCATCTCTCTCAGAATTTTCCACAGTTTATTGTGATCCACACAGTCAAAAGCTTTGGCATAGTCAATAAAGCAGAAATAGATGTTTTTCTGGAACTCTCTTGCTTTTTCCATGATCCAGCGCATGTTGGCAATTTGATCTCTGGTTGCTCTGCCTTTTCTAAAACCAGCTTGAACATCAGGAAGTTCACGGTTCACGTATTGCTGAAGCCTGGCTAGATACAGACAAATAGTTACATTCCACTTATTCAGGGTACCTAGAATAGTCAAATTCATAGAGTCAGAAAATATATGGGTAGATACAAAGAGCTGGGAGTGGAAGCAGGTGGGAAGGGGAATGGGGAACAGAGTTTCAGTTTAAGAAGGTGAAGAATTCAGGAGATGGATGATTGTGAGAGTTGCACAAAAATGTGAATGCACTTAGTGTCACTGAACTGTACAGTTAAATATGGTTACAATGGTATGTTTTATATTATGTGACTTTTACTACAAAAAAAAAAGCCATTAAAAATGCAAGAGTCTGTATTGCAGGCATTAGGTGTGCAAGTTCTTGGCTGTGGAAAGATTAGCTTTTAACTCTATCTGATGATAAACTGGAGGAATGCATTCAGAAACAGAGCAAATTAAACTTTCCTTCCTCCCAGATTTGGATATTCAGGAGGATGGATTTCTATTGCTGTGAAATATTTCATCAGGATTGCCAGAGTCCAGCTCCAGCAGACAGGTAATCAGCCTGAAGGGATGGGCAATGTCAGTGAGAAAAGATGCAGCCTCTCAGTTTTCTTGGCCTGCATATTTATTTCAGAAGGAAATGGCAACCCACTCCAGTATTTTTGCCTGGGAAATCCCATGGACAGAGGAGCCTGGTGGGCTACAGCCCATGGGGTGGCAAAGAGTCGGACACAACTGAGCGACTTCACTTACTCACTAAGATTCTCTTTAAGGAAATGGCAACTCACGCCAGTGTTCTTGCCTGGAGAATCCCAGGGATGGGGGAGCCTGGTGGGCTGCCATCTATGGGGTTGCACAGAGTCGGACACAGCTGAAGTGGCTTAGCACTTAGCACAAAAGCATTAGGTCAGAGGTTTGACATTTTCAGTTCCCCCAACCCAGATTTGTTGTCTCCATAAATCATTGTTGCCCCCCAAAAGGAGTTCCTGCTTCAGCAATTCTCTCATCTACTTCTTCTCATGTGTCCTTGTAAATACATTGTAACTCATGCTAATGTCTGGGCTGCATGCCACATTCCTCAGTTTATTTCTTATCTTTTAAAATCCTGTTTGCCCCTAGTATCCTGAGCTCACTTTCTTTAAAAAGGCTTCTAACTGCTAATATCTCCAAAATTCCTAATCTCTATAAACTATAGTAAAATATGCAAACATTACAACATTCCTTAAATCTTTAGCTTCTAACTATTTTAATTATTCCTAAGCCCTAAATTCAGCAAACTCCTTTGTCATAAACATTTCCCTCACAAATAGGTTTCAGATAGCAATCCCTCTCATGACCTCAAGCTGCGGCCTACATGCTCATCCTGGAACACTCTTTTGTGAAGGTCCTTGAATGAATGTCAATGATTAACTTTATGAAATATTCTCTGAGCACAGCTGCAGAAGGCTTTGTGCCTTCTCATGCTCCTGTTAAGAACAATAAGCACCTTAATATTCTTTTCAGTCAACTCAGCCGAGGAGAGGAAAAAACAAGTCAGAATCACAAGGCCTAACTCCTTCATCCCGGGTCTGTGCCTGCGGGACAAGGAGAGGGAGTTGGGGCCGTGCCTCCATTTTGTCAGTAATGCCTAACGCGACTCCTGACACAGGATATTAAGTCTTTATTGGAGAGTCAAAGTGGCATATAAGGACTTATGATTAATAGAGTTATCTAAAAGATTCCAGTAACAAAATATATTCTTAATAGTTGCTATGAAAATTCTTCTAAGGGAGAAATCCTACTTTTTTACTAAAATACTTGACTGAAAAAGCCCTTGAGAATTCATAGGTTTTGATGAAAAACATGGACTGTGGGACTATAAAATTGGAGTTTTAAGTCTAGATTGTTTATTTCTGCAGAAGTCTTGGATCTGGATTGTACAGGAATTATGGGTGGAGTTTAGGGTGGATGGATATTGTCAACACTGTTCATTTGTTAGTTGTAAGATTATATGCTTTTTATTAAGCCATTATTGACATTATGATCATTCCTGATGTGGAATGATTCCTAAAGCAAAATAACTTTTTGATAAATGTTTCCTGATTTTCTATAATAAGGAAATAGAAAAGAACATACAAAGGTCCGCCATTGCCTTCTCCAACAAAGGTCATAGCAAGCTTTTTAATCAATGATTAATCCTAGGAAGAAATTGTTAAAATTAAATTCATTACAGGAAAGTTTCACTTACTTTATCATTCCAATAGATGAACAATTTTCAGGAAAGTTTGAAGACATTTATAATCAAAGGCAAGAATGGAGCTCAGATGCCAAGTAGTGAGTGACAGTGTTATGTGATAAAATTCCTCTCAGCTAAGAAGGTTTAATTTATCAAACAAACCCATCTTTTCAAGATATTCTTATAAACAACATAAAGACCATATCATCTAAGATGAGCTCCTTCCCAAACATAAATAAGAATTAATATTATCATTTTTCAAGTCATGTTGCTAGTGCAATTAGAATCTGATCACTTCTACTAGCTGTTGAAAGTTATCAAGAATGGTCAGTTTGACACTGGGTATTATAAGTGTTCTCAGCTGCTGCAAGAAAGTCTTTGATCTTCACTCATCTGCCATATGTTAGGATGATAGTTTTAGAAGTCTAATGTGTTTGTTGCTTCCCTGTGAATTAGAAGAGAAGAGGAAAGGGGAGGAAAGAAAAGAGGATAGATGTTTCAGACCAAGTGATCTCAACAGAGGGAAAATGCAAAAACCAAACCAACTGCCACATGAAGGCTGGATATTCAGGAGGGGAAACTTTCCAACATAGACCATATAGTTGGGAAAGAGATCTCACCTGCCATTAAGTTGGGACAGAAGGAATTCATTGACAGCTTAACCTTATCTGGAAATTGGATTGTGGAGGTGGTGCTGATGAGTCGGTGGATGGTATAGAGATTGGGAGATTAGTCCATTAATTTATCTAAAGAGAATCTCAGTATTCCCAGCCTGAACATGAAACCAAAGCTCATGGGAAAATGCTGAAGGAGAGCAACAAGTCTGTGTTCCAGAAATTGGGATCCAGTATGACAAAGAGAGAGGATGAGTGTCTGAACAGAATGGGAGAACAGGCCAGAGAGGAAAGAAACTGTTTCATGTGTGGTTCCTCTGGACTCCATCAGCCACACATCTAATAACAATAGCAACCATCTCCAGACCAACCAGCGCAATAACAGCAACCTTTATCCAACCCTTGCTGCAGGTTTAGGAACTGTTCTCAGTGTATCATACTATTGTATTCTTGCAATAAATTTATAAGGCTGGAAAAAAATAGAGACTCTCAGGGGAGAAATCTCATTGGAAAAGACCCTGATACTTGGAAAGATTGAGGGTAGGAGGAGAAGTGGACAATAGAGGATGAGATAGTTGGATGGCACCATCGACTCAATGGACATGAGTTTGAGCAAACTCCAGGAGAAAGTGAAGGACAGGGAAGCCTAGCGTGCAGCAGTCCATGCGGTCACAAAGAGGCATACACAACTGAGGGGCTGAACAGCAAACAGGGTAGCAATGGGAAGGATTCTTATCCAAGTGAACTTAAACTTCCAAGGAGGTACATGGAGGGGAATATGTCTACAATATTTTAATTAGAAATGGGCTCTGATGTTGGGAATTAATTTCCTGAAAAATACCATCTTTCAAAGATCTGGTCAGTTATTGGCTGCTACACTTGTGTAATGACAATGAGCCCCCTTGCTGGTGAAGAGTTATTCAGTTCTAAGATTGCCTTAAATAAATACTGAAGATGTACACAGTGAAGTCTTCAAATTCTCAAGTATTTTCACCCACTCCGTAACTCCTGATCATGGCAGTTCATTTAGTTATCCCACATAGGCAGGAAGAAATGTGCATCAGGAAAATACTCTTTTTGGAATTCAGTGGCCTCAATATTGGGCAAGTTAATTAGAAGTTGCTATTCATATACTGGGCTTCCCCAGTTGCTCAGCAGTAGATGGAGAAATATGCCTTGTTCATGGATTGGAAGAATCAATATAGTGAAATTGAGTACAGTACCCAAAATAATCTATTGATTCATTGCAATCCTTATCAAGCTACCAATGGTATTTTTCACAGAACTAGAACAAAAACTTTCACAATTTTTATGGAAACAAAAGAAACCTTGAATAGCCAAAGCAATCTTGAGAAAGAAGAATGGAACTGGAGGAATCAACCTGCCTGACTTCAGACTACACTACAAAGCTACAGTCATAAAAGCAGTATGGTACTAGCACAAAGACAGAAATATAGATCAATGGAACAAAATAGAAAGCAAAGAGATGAATACATGCACCTGTGGACACCTTATCTTTGACAAAGAAGGCAAAAATATACAATGGAGGAAAGACAATCTCTATAACAAGTGGTGCAGAGAAAACTGGTCAACCACCTGTAAAAGAATGAAACTAGAACACTTTCTAACACCATACATAAAAATAAACTCAAAATGGATTAAAGATCTAAATGTAATATCAAAAACTATAAAACTCCTAGAGGAAAACATAGGCAGAACACTCTCTGACATAAATCACAGCAAGATCCTATATGACCCACCTCCCAGAGTAGTGGAAATAAAAGCAAAAATATACAAATGGGACCTAATTAAATTTAACAGCTTTTGAACAATGAAGGAAACTATAAGCAAGGTAAAAAGTCAGTCTTCAGAATGGGAGAAAATAATAGCAAATGAAACAATGGACAAAGAATTAATCTCCAAAATATACAACAGTTCATGCAGCTCAATTCCAGAAAAATAAACAACCCAATAAAAATGGGCCAAAGTACTAGACAGACATTTCTCCAAAAAAGTCATACAGATAGTTAACAAACACATTTAAAGATGCTCAGCATCACTCATTATCAGAGAAATGCAAATAAAAACCACAAAGAGGTACCATCTCACACTGGTCAGAATGGCTGCCACCAAAAAGTCTAGAAACAATAAATGCTGGAGAGTATGTGGAGAAAAGGGAATCCTCTTACACTGTTGGTGGGAATGCAAATTAGTACAGCCACTATGGAGAACAGTGTGGAGATTCCTTAAAAACCTGGAAATAGAACTGCCATATGACCCAGCAATCCCATTGCTGGTCATACACACCAAGAAAATCAGAATTGAAAGAGACATATACCTCAATGTTCATTGCAACACTGTTTACAATAGCCAGGGCATGGAAGCAACCTAGAAGTCCATCAGCAGATGAATGAATAAGAAAGCTGTGGTACATATACACAATGGAATATTACTCAGCTATAAAAAAGAGCACATTTGAGTTGATTCTAATAAGGTGCATGAAACTGGAGTCTATCATACACAGTGAAGTAAGTCAGAGAGAAAAACACCAATATAGTATATTAATGCATGTATACGGAATTTAGAAAGATGCTAATGATGGCCCTATATACAAGACAGCAAAAGAGACACAGATGTAAAGAATAGCCTTTTGGACTCTGTAGGGGAAGGCGAGGGTGGAGTGATTCGAGAGAATAGCACTGAAACATGTATATTACCATATGTGAAATAGATGACCAGTCCAAGTTTGATGCATGAAGCAGAGCACTCAAAGCCAGTGCACTGAGACTACCCAGAGGGATGGGATGGGGAGGGAGGTTGGAGGGGGGTTCAGGACAGGGGGACACATGTGCACCATACTTGATTCATGTCAATGTATGACAAAAACCACCACAATATTGTAAAGAAATTAATCTCCAATTAAAATAAATAAATTAAAAAAATATCCACCTGCAATGCAGGAGGTGCAGGAGACACAGGTTTGATCCTTGGGTCATGAAGAGCTCTTGGAGGAGGAAATGGCAACTCACTCCAGTATTCTTGCCTGGGAAATCCCATGGACAGAGGAGTGTGGCAGGCTACAGTCCACAGGGTCACAAAAGAGTCAGACATAACTGAGCAACCGAACACACAACAACAGCATGCATATATTACATAACTAAAGTGGTAAGGGTGTCAGTTCATGTAATAACAACCAAGATGTTCTGTAGTATAGCTTCTTCTGTGTACAGAACTAGTCTTTGTTTTATTCTATTCCATAGAAGGCACTGAAAAATGCAGATATAGTAGCCTAATATTGCAATGCCTGATGTGAAAGCTGTAGGTGCCCATCCTCCCCAAGCATCTTGTATTTCACTACCTGATCTGTCATTCATCCTCTTGGTGGCAAGCAGACAGTACCAATAAAATGATTTACTTACCACTTTTCTATCTTCTTTTCTGCTGTTCATTCCTCTTTTATTTCCAAGTATTTAATGATCATAGACTTTCTCAGGTCTCTTTCCCCTCCAATTCTTAAGTAAATATGTGTAACAGGGGTTTCATAGAAAACAATTGTTTGCCTATTGCGATACATGTTGTCAGGGGATTATCATACTCAGTCACTAGGCTACTGTGACTTTGAAGTCCACTTGGTCAACTAAAGAGGGCTAGTCCTTCCTTGGGGCTTTTCCAGAATCATAACAAGCGCCAAAATATGTGGTCCTAGGTGAGAGAAAATGGGAAATAAGCAGAAATAAATTGTAGCTTGGTTTCTGGTTTTAAGACAGAAGTTTTGAACTCTAGGAATAAGGAAACTTGAAATAGAACTAACTCCTAAAATGAACATTGTCAGGTATTCCAAGATTTCCCAAGAATTACACATTTCTTTTTACTTTAAGCTAAAAATCAATATCCTTACCTTATTTTAACCTCACCTTTAAAGATGAAATGTTAGGCACATGTCTATTTCCATTGCTATCAACTGCAGTAAGGCAACCTTTTATTTCATGATCTTATTTCCACTGTTCTTTCTCTCTCTCTTTTTTTAATGTTGTCAAAAGAATGATTTAGAAATTTTTCAGTGATGCCATTTCATGCCATTCCCCTAATTAAATACTTCAGTGGTTCCAGGACTCTGTGCTTCAAAGTACACATTACTTGATAGAAATTTTTTCAGTCATTGGTTTCTTCGCTTGATATCTGTTTTTTCTGTTGAACTATTAGTTTTATGAAGACAGAGACCATATCCATTTATCCATCCATTATCTTTTATTCATACAGCATGAACAGGGTAAAGATATTTCCTGCATACATGGATGTTATAGGTGAGTAGGAAATTAAAAAAAAAAAATCAAACAGGTAATAGCATAAAGTATAGTCTGCTGTTTTAGAGAAAACAATACCATGGAGGTGCAAGGCAGGAAGAGCTTGCCAGTCTGAGGGATTGCATTAGGTAGAAAAGAGTTTCTAGTGTAAGAGTGATATGTTAGCTGAAACTTAAGAGATGAATCAAAGCTAACAAGGAAGTAAAGATAGCTAAGAACTTTTTTGGAAGAGGGGAGAGATGGTAAAAGGAATTATGCTGTGGAAGCTGGTGATATGGTTCAAGGTGGATGGCGCTTGGTGAGTGAGGTGAATGGCAAAAAAGAGACTAGCTAAGAAGAGTATTTTGATCCATCTATGAACTCTTAAGAATGTCAGAAAAGCCACTGAAATGCTATAAACGAGGACTGAAAGGATCACAGAAACCCAACCAGGTTCTTGGGCTTCTTTGTTGAGAAAGACGTGGGATAAAGGATGAAGGTAAGCAAGTTAGAAGACAGTTTCAGTAACCCAAGTCAGAAGCTAGGGTGACTTGGAATCAAACAAGAGTGGGGCCTCTGGGAAAGAGGAAAAATCTAAAAATGATTAGAAAGTAGGTTAAATGAGCCTTGATTTTGGACCAAATGTAGGAACAAAGGACAGAAAAGAGTCAAAGGAGACCCTGAATTTCTGGCATGGGAGAAGCTTGTTGGAGGGGATGTGAAGATGATGGAATTTGGTTTTGGATGTGTGTGTGTGTGTGTGTGTGTGTGTGTGCACTCGGTTGTGTCCTACTCATTGTGACCCCGTGGACTGTAGCCCACTAGACTCCTCTGTCCATGGGATTTTCCAGAATACTGGAGTGGGTTACCATACCCTCCTCCAGGAAATCTTCCTGACCGAGGGATGGAATCCATGTCTCCTGCATTGGCAGGCATATTCTTTACCACTACACCACCTGGGAAGCCCTGTTTGGTATGTACTGAGTTTAAAATGCCCAGAAGCCGGCCAAGTAGCTTTGTCCAGTAGACAGGCAGGCATGCAGGTCAGAAGCCTCACAGGGGAAGCAGGCACCAAGATTTGAGATTTTAACCATGGAGTTAAAAATCACCAGTGGCACATGTGCAGGGTAAGAAGACGGTTTCAGTATGACTAAACTGTGAGGAAATATTACATATTTATAAGGCAAGCAGAAGAGGGGGACCTTGAAAAAATATCTGAGAAGAAGAGAGGTTAGAATTATGGAACTCAATGGAAGAAAGTGTTTCAAGAAAGGATGGTCCACAAGTGGTGTAAAGTCCCCAGCATATCTGTCAAAAAGAAATTCACCAGTTACCTTGACAGTAGTGGTTTTGGTAAGAAGAATGCTGGCTTGCAGTGGGATACCAGGGAGTGGGGATCAAAATACTAACTTTTTCCCTTCTGAATCAGAGATTGAACTCATGTCCCATGCATCAGAAGAGTGCAGTCTTAACCACTAGACCACCAGGAAAGTCCCTAAAATAGGTAACTTCTACAAGATGCTTCATTGAAGAGGTACTTCTCTCAACATAAGGGTAGCTAGAAAAGAATGTGCCGTTAGAAGTTTTTTTTTTTTTTTTTTTTACTTGTTAATGTAGGAGATGCTCATAGATGCTTCATACTTACACAAAACAATCATTAGAAAGTGAGTGGTTGAAGGCACCAGCATAATTGAAGAAAATGTTCAAATCATTATATTCTGAAATAGATGTGATATTCTGACATGTGGGTAAAATCAAATATCAGGAAATTTTGCTAAGTATGACAGTAGTATTATATTTCCGTGCTGTTTCCATGATCTGTCAAACACTATACAACAATTAAGTTATGAAATTTATTTTGGCTCATAATATCCTTAATAAAAGCTTAGTTTGGATTTATTTGTTGACAAAATGTTTGAAATTGGACATTTTGAAGCCTAGCCATCCATTTGTTACCCATTTCATGGTGAGTCTTCAACTTTCTGAGTAACAGCGGTCAGCATTATATTAAACAGCCAAAGGGTGCAAAGCTATGCAAACTCCTTGTTTTAGGTAAAGTAAAAAAGTTTGTGGTATTAAATACTTATATAGGTTACACTCAGTCAGTTCAGTTGCTCAGTCATGTTTGACTCTCTGCGACTGCATTGACTACAGCACACCAGGCATCCGTGTCCATCACCAACTCCCGGAGCTTGCTCAAACTCATGTCCATTGAGTCAGTGATGCCATCCAACCATCTCATCCTCTGTTGTCCCCTTCTCCTCCTGCCTTCAATCTTTCCCAGCATCAGGGTCTTTTCCAATGAGTTAGTTTTTCGCATCAGGTAGCCAAAGTATTGGAGCTTCAGCTCAGAATCAGTCCTTCCAGTAAATATTCAGGACTGATTTCCCTTAGAATTGACTGGTTTTATCTCCTTGCAGTCCAGGAAATCTCAAGTCTTCTCTAATACCACAGTTCAAAAGCATCAATTCTTCGGCTGGGGTGTTGGAGAAGCTTACACTACTGAGAGAAAAAATGATTTTAAAATTAATTTTTATTGGAGTATAGATGGTTTACAATGTTATGTTAGTTTCTACTGTAGACCAAAATGAATCAACTATACATACACATATATCCCCTCTTTTTTGGATTTCCTTCCCATTTAGGTCACCACAGAGCATGGAGCGGAGCTCCATGTGCTATATAGTAGGCTCTCATTAGTGCAAAATTAGTCTTGACACATTTCTGGTAGGTCTAGAAAAATATGAGATGTAATTTCTACCACACATGAAATGTTGCATCACAGTAGCAAAGAGTATCATTGTTAAGTCTATAAAGGGCCAGGAATATGCTGTACTTGGACAGATTCTGCTGCCCAGTGGGACCAGAATCCTCAATGACTCTCCAGATTGAACTAATCTGGAGATTTTGGAATGGTCTGGAGGTTCCAACTAGAAAGTCAGGGGCCACCATTGAAGATCTCAAGACATGACAAATTCCACCAGGATGTGCAACTGGTGAAGATTTTCCACATGAGACTCCATGAGGTTACAGAGTCAGACACAACTGAATTACTAAGACAGTACAGCACAAACACAAATAAGCTCTGATACAAGGTGGGCAAAAATCACAGAGAGCTGTTATGAGGATCATTGGAAAAGAAAAAAAGAATAGTTGAATGTTACTTTCTTCTTGTCCACATTTTCTTCCCTATTTCTATAGATAAAGTTGTGGAAATTATTCCAGAAAATAAAATGAAAAATGAAAATGATTATTGGTCCAATAATGGAAATTGTGGTGAGTAAGTTTTTGGAAAGTTTGAAATGGAGAGTTCAGTGCAGATAGGTTAAAGAAATCAGCCCACCACCAGTTTGCTAATAAAACTTTATTAGAACAAAGCTTCACCTTTTTTTCTTTTTTTTTTTTTAATGTCTTAGGTATGGCTAGGGTGAAGTTTTGTAATTGTAGCAGAGATCTTTAGGACTTTAAGGTTCAAAATAGTCGTTATTTGGCTTTTTAGAGAAAAAAATTTTCCAACCTTCTAGTTCAGTGAATCAGTTTAATTTTTAAAAGCTTTATTTCTATAAGTTCCTTTTTCCCTGCTTATGAAGATATGCTGAAGCAAATAGCAAATGCAAAGGGCTTAATTTATAATTGTGCATATGCAGCTAAAGACATGACTTTAGTTAAAGTTATGTCATAACTTTACTAAAGACATAACTTATCAATCAGCCTTCTCTGACTACAGTGAAAACCTATGAAGAGCAATAGGTGAAAGGTGAGTGTGTAACGGTAAATAGAGACAGGAAAGAGCTAATGAAGCATTGATTCATAAGGTCAAATGCACTTCCAAAGAAAATATTTTCAATTTTAATATCATTCAATCCCTTGTCAGATAATTCATACAGACTTGACATTTAAGGGGCTTAAAAATAATAATAATAAATTGGGTTTCATTCATCTTGGTTGTCTTTCATTAAGTGGTAATTTCTTTACAAAAAAAGGAACAAATTTAGAGGAAGGAAAAAATGGTGTGTCCTAAAGTGGCTTTTCTCTACCTGGTAAGAGTGAAATAAATCAAAACTCTCCAAATAAAAACTAGAATGCTATTTCTAATTATTTGCTCTGTCAAACTGATGTCAAACTTTCCACATTTCTCAGAAATTCTTTCTCTGGTAGATTATCATAGAATTTGATAACTGAAGTTGGGATAATTTCTATTACCTCTCCTTAGGCAAAATTAGATATCAAATGGTTAAAAATATACTTTGCCCTATCAATTCCTTTATTTCAAGATCATTCTAAATAACCTTAAATTATTAAGGTTATAGCTGATGATTTAAATATAAAACATACAACACAAGAAATCGTTATAGTAAATAAGCATGAAAATCTCTAAAACACCAATAATAAAGAATCTGGTTAAATAAGCTATAAGATATATATTAAATGGTCTACTTAGAGCCATAAAGGATATTGTAAATAAATATTTTTATGGCTTTTCAGAGTGCCTGAAGAACTATAGAAGGGGTTCATGACACTGTACAGGAGGCAGTGATCAAGACAATCCCCAAGAAAAAGAAAGGCAAAAGGCAAAATGATTGAGGAGTCTTTACAAATAGCTGTGAAAAGAAGAGAAGTGAAAGACAAAGAAGAAAAGGAAAGATATACCCATTTGAATGCAGAGTTCCAAAGAATAGCAAGGAGAGATAAGCAAGACTTCCTCAGTGATCGGTGCAAAGAAATAGAGGAAAACAATAGAATGGGAAAGACTAGAGATCATTTCAAGAAAATTAGAGATACCAAGAGAATATTTCATGCAAAGATGGGCTCAATAAAGGATAGAAATGGTATGGACCTAACAGAAGCAGAAGATATTAAGAAGAGGTGGCAAGAATACACAGAAGGACTATACAAAAAAGATCTTCACAACCCAGATAATGATGATGGTGTGATCACTCACCTAGAGCCAGACATCCTGGAATGTGAAGTCAAGTGGGCCTTAGGAAGCATCACTATGAAAAATGCTAGTGGAGGTGAGAGGATTCCAGTTGAGCTATTTCAAACCCTGAGAGATGATGCTGTGAAAGTGTTGTACTCAATATGTCAGCAAATTTGAAAAACTCAGCAGTGGCTACAGGACTGGAAAGGATCAGTTTTCATTCCAGTCCCCCAAAAAACCAATACCAAAGAATGTTCAAACTACTGCACAGTTGCACTCATCTCACACGCTAGCAAAGTAATACTCAAAATTCTCCAAGCCAGGCTTAAGCAATATGTGAACATGAACTTTCAGATGTTCAAGTTGGATTTAGAAAAGGCAGGGGAACTAGAGATCAAATTGCCAACATCTGTTGGATCATCAAAAAAGCAAGAGAGTTCCAGAAAAACATCTACTTCTACTCCATTGACTACGCTAAAGCCTTTGATTGTATGGATCACAACAAACTGTGTAAAGTTCTTCAAGAGATGGGAATACCAGACCACCTCATCTGCCTCTTGAGAAACCTGTATGCAGGTCAGGAATCAACAGCTAGAACTGGACATGGAACAACAGACTGGTTTCAAATCGGGAATGGAGTATGTCAAGGCTGTATATTGTCACCCTGCTTATTTAACTTATATGTGGAGTACATCATGCGAAATGCCAGGCTGAATGAAGCACAAAATGGAATCAAGATTGCTGGGAGAAGTATCAATAACCTCAGATATGTGGATGACACCACCCTTATGGCAAAAAGTGAAGAAGAACTAACAAGCCTCTTGATGAAAATGAAAGAAGAGAGTCAAAAAGTTGGCTTATAACTCAACATTCAGAAAAGTAAGATCATGGCATCTGGTCCCATCACATCGTGGCAAATAAATGGGGAAATAGTGGAAACAATGGCTGACTTTATTTTTGGGGGTTCCAAAATCATTGCAGATAGTGACTGCAGCCATGAAAGACATTTTCTCCTTGGAAGAAAAGCTGTGATCAAACTAGACAGCATATTAAAAAGCAGAGACATTACTTTGTCAACAAAGGTCTGTCTAGTCAAAGCTATGGTTTTTCCAGTAATCATGTATGGATGTGAGAGTTGGAGTATAAAGAAAGCTGAGCATCAAAGAATTGATGCTTTTGAACTGTGGTGTTGGAGAAGATTCTTGAAAGTCCCTTGGACTGCAAGGAGATCCAACCAGTCCATCCTAAAGGAAATCAGTCCTGAATATTCATTGGAAGAACTGATGTTGAAGCTGGAAACTCCAATACTTTGGCCACCTGATGTGAAGAACTGACTCATTTGAAAAGATCCTGATGCTGGGAAAAATTGAAGGCGGGAGGAGAAGGGGAAGGCAGATAAGATGGTTGGATGGCACTTCGGACTCAATGGAAATGAATTTGAGTAAACTCTGGGAGTTGGTGATGGACAGGGAGGCCTAGCATGCTGCAGTCCATGGTGTTGAAAAGAGTCAAACATGACTGAGCGACTGAACTGAACTGAACTGGCTTTTTAACAGGGAAAAATGTTCATAATGTCATCTAAGTGAAGGAAACAGGATACAACACAGTATGTAGATTTTGGTCCAATTTCTATTTAAAGGTATGCCTTTACTTTGCTGCCAACGGTCTGTATAGTCAAAGCAATGGTTTTTCCAGTAGTCATGTAAGGATGTGACAGTTGGACCATAAAGAAGGCTGAGCAGCGAAGAATTGATGCTTTTGAACTCTGGTGTTGGAGTAGACTCTTGAGAGTCCCTTGGATTGCAAAGAGATCCAACCAGCCAATCTTAAAAGAAATCAACCCTGAATATTCTTTGGAAGGACTGATGCTGAAGCTGAAGTTTTAATACTTTGGCCACCTGATGTGAAGATCTGACTCATTGGAAAATACCCTGCTGGTGGGAAAGATTGAAGGCAGGAGAAGGGGATGACAGAGGAGGAGAAGAGGATGAGATGGTTGGATGGCATCACCAACTCAATGGACATGAGTTTGAGCAAACTCTGGGAGACAGTGAAGTACAAGGAAGCCTGGCGTGCTGCAGTCAATGGGATGGCAAAGAACTGGGCACGACTGAGAGACTTAATGACAACGAATACCTCTACACTTATACTCCAGTTTTTAATACTTTATATATGGTGTAATTTAGAAATATATACATTATGTTTTTAATTGTGATTATTTTAACAATAAAAGTATAGATATTTAAAATATTTTAGCATTATATACTCTTACTTTTCTTAAATTAATTTTTAATATAAGAATATTATTTTCCATTCTATAAAGGCTAGCGTTGTCCAATAATTAAGTGTAGATATAAAATTACAGCATGTTTTGCCTTCAATAGCCTAGTTTTTGTTGATTATTTAAGTTTTAAATAATTTTTGAAGTTACTTTGAAAGTTTCTAAAATGAAGTTGATACTCTGTTTAAATTATTTGAGTTAAAAAGCTGAGAAATAGACCTCTTTTTATCTTAACAGTCATCACTGAGACACAACCAAGGGCACAGAACTAGATGAACTTTGAAGTGTATTTCTGTCTCATAATTCACTAAAGTGCCTGAAGATGTGGGCCTCAGGTCCTAATTTATTGTACACCAGAGACTCTGCTTTCAGAAGTCTACAGATTCTGATATGAGTAAAATGCAGTGGTTAAAAAATTCAATCCCACAAATCAAGCATCAGAATTAGAGGTGATCATTTGTCAAAAAAATACCTTAAATTGACTTAATAAAACTGTCCTCTGGTTCTTGAGTTCATAGTATTTTAAATAAAGAGATGGGATCTCATGTCAAACCACAGATGGGTCTGGTCATGAATCTCAGGCTTCCCTTTGAAAGGATCAAATCCATGGTGATGTAACCATGATTTTTCTATTATTTGTTATCTGGTAATTTGTTTATTAGTATAAATAGTCAAGATTTAAATTTTAATGGACTTGGAACTAAGTAACTTGTAAAGCAACTGGAACTTATTTTTTAATCAGGTTTTCTAATTTTGGAGTCTTCCTGATTAACTGAACATTGAATGAACGACTTGGGTTCCCCTGTCTTCAGTGAATGTGAGGGATGCAGTATTTGTGAAACGTGGTGGGGGAATAATCTCAGTTTCATTCTTTCCACCTAAACCTAAACTCAAAAACATTTTATTTTCCCTAAAAGTATACATTTCAATTTACTTTTGAAAGTCTTGTAATATTTTCGTTTCTCTAGAAATATAACAAACTGTAGTGAGTTTTCACATTTTGTAGGAAATTAGTATTTCCCAAAGGATAGAGGGTAAGGCCAGCTGCCACTTTGAGTCTTGGATGCATGGGAACATGTTTTCTTGCTGCTACTTCTTAGCTCCCCAGGTGGCTCAGTAATAAAGAATTCACTTGCGAAGATCTCCTGGAGGAGGAAATGCCAACCCACTCCAATATTCTTGCCTGGAAAACGCCATGGACAGAGGAGCTTGGTGGGCTACAGTCCATGGGGTCACAAAGAGTCAGACATGACTGAGCACAGGTGCATGCTGCTGCTTTGGATAGAGCTGATTTGACTCCAGATAAATTCCCAATAAAAGGAACATTGATTTACATGGGTTTGATTTTACATATTCTCATATAAGAAACAAGCTTTTTTTAAGCAAATGGCAAGTCAAATGTCTGACTTGCTAGTTATATTTGAAAAACTTGAGAAGAATAAAATAAAGTAAAATATTAATATAGTAGAAATTAGATTGGTTCCTCAGAATATACTGGTATTCACTCATTAGATTACCAAATTAATCAACATCAAAATTCCAGATCCCTATTAAAAAATTTTTTTTGGTTCATTACTAGCCTTAGAACCTAGGCAAAGATGCATATGCCCAGGTATTTTGCTTGACGCTCTGGTCTTTTGGTACACACTTATGTGATAGAAATTGTTTTCCTGGGTAGGCTGCCAGAGTTTTCTGTTGCTTTATCAAAATCACTTATTTACTGTTGGGACTGGATTTTAAAGCTACATTTCTGACTTATTTTCCTCTGGCATTTGGGTGCTAAAGTGAGGCTATATATATATATATATATTTAAATGTAAAAACCATATTTTGGTAGAGTGCCTTTTTTCACTGTTATTTAAAAGCATTAAATGATCTATAAACAAGAGCAAACATCTGTTTTTCTTGACTCTTGAAATATCACAAAAGTGAGAAGATGGTGAGCTGATCAGAAAGTGAAAAATAAAATCAAAGAATATTCATCTGGGAATCCTTCCCAGTGTGTGTATGTGAAGTCAAAGCCTAGCGCAGGAGAGGACCTGGCACAGTGGCTAACAGGATGAGAAGGCTACACCAGGTCTTTATTTCCAGCTGTCACTCTGGAGACAGATGGCTGCCTGTCTTACTGCTCACAAGCCAGGAAAGCCAGAGACTGCTGAACCAGGGAACCCTGCAGGCAGGTCAGTGGGATCCCAAGCAGGTACTTATCCTTCCTTCTCACAACTGCCATTCTCCACAGATGAGATTACAATTAAAGAATAAGACTGTGAAACAGAACAACAACAACAAAAGGAAATAGAGAAAAAAATTGAGGAATCTTTAGAAAAGAGCATGAACTAGGATAGAGGGGTGGATTTGCATTCACAGGAATTCATGATGGGAAAAATTAGTTCAAGGAACTCTCCCAGTTGTGGGAAATGCAAAAGGAAACATAAATAATAAGGAGGATGAGCATAGACCTAGGCCCTTGAAGAGTCACAGAGCCTGAAAAATCAATGGAGAAGACAGTAGCTTCTGCTTATGATTTAGAAAGAACATCAGGCTTGTGCTTAGTCGCTCAGTTGTGTCTGACTCTTTGCGACCCCATGGACTGTAGCTCGCCAGGCTCCTCTGTCCATGGGATTTTCCAGGCAAGAAAACTGGCATGGGTTGCCATTTCCTTCTCCAGGGGATTACCCTGACCCAGGGATCGAACCTGCACCTCCCGTGTCTCCAGCGTTGGCAAGCAGGTTCTTTGCCTGCTGAGCCTTTGGGGAAGCCATGGCAAGAGCATGACTTCTACCCCAAACAACAGGAAATTTTAAAATTTACAATTGATAAATGCTAAGCTGCGTTATAAAACAGACAGCACGGTAGCAAACTGACCTGAAATCTAAGGAAAGGCAGGCACTTCCAAAGGAAGTGGAGTTGGAGTAAAAATTTCTTTCAATACCCAGGCACTCACATTAGCAAAGTAGGCCTCATTTCAGAAGCCAGTGTGGTCCAGTGTGGTGTGGGGAGATATCGTCCAATATATATATATATATATATTTAAATGTAAAAACCATATTTTGGTAGAGTGCCTTTTTTCACTGTTATTTAAAAGCATTAAATGATCTATAAACAAGAGCAAACATCTGTTTTTCTTGACTCTTGAAATATCACAAAAGTGAGAAGATGGTGAGCTGATCAGAAAGTGAAAAATAAAATCAAAGAATATTCATCTGGGAATCCTTCCCAGTGTGTGTATGTGAAGTCAAAGCCTAGCGCAGGAGAGGACCTGGCACAGTGGCTAACAGGATGAGAAGGCTACACCAGGTCTTTATTTCCAGCTGTCACTCTGGAGACAGATGGCTGCCTGTCTTACTGCTCACAAGCCAGGAAAGCCAGAGACTGCTGAACCAGGGAACCCTGCAGGCAGGTCAGTGGGATCCCAAGCAGGTACTTATCCTTCCTTCTCACAACTGCCATTCTCCACAGATGAGATTACAATTAAAGAATAAGACTGTGAAACAGAACAACAACAACAAAAGGAAATAGAGAAAAAAATTGAGGAATCTTTAGAAAAGAGCATGAACTAGGATAGAGGGGTGGATTTGCATTCACAGGAATTCATGATGGGAAAAATTAGTTCAAGGAACTCTCCCAGTTGTGGGAAATGCAAAAGGAAACATAAATAATAAGGAGGATGAGCATAGACCTAGGCCCTTGAAGAGTCACAGAGCCTGAAAAATCAATGGAGAAGACAGTAGCTTCTGCTTATGATTTAGAAAGAACATCAGGCTTGTGCTTAGTCGCTCAGTTGTGTCTGACTCTTTGCGACCCCATGGACTGTAGCTCGCCAGGCTCCTCTGTCCATGGGATTTTCCAGGCAAGAAAACTGGCATGGGTTGCCATTTCCTTCTCCAGGGGATTACCCTGACCCAGGGATCGAACCTGCACCTCCCGTGTCTCCAGCGTTGGCAAGCAGGTTCTTTGCCTGCTGAGCCTTTGGGGAAGCCATGGCAAGAGCATGACTTCTACCCCAAACAACAGGAAATTTTAAAATTTACAATTGATAAATGCTAAGCTGCGTTATAAAACAGACAGCACGGTAGCAAACTGACCTGAAATCTAAGGAAAGGCAGGCACTTCCAAAGGAAGTGGAGTTGGAGTAAAAATTTCTTTCAATACCCAGGCACTCACATTAGCAAAGTAGGCCTCATTTCAGAAGCCAGTGTGGTCCAGTGTGGTGTGGGGAGATATCGTCCATATGAGTGTGGGTTTTAGTCACCAATGGGATCCTTACAAAGAAACCTCCTAAATGTGTACTTTAACCTATTTTACAAATCCAAACAATCAGAATAATAAAACTGATTTCCTAAATTTTTTGTGAGATTTACACACGCCCAAGTATGTCACATGTCTTATAGACAATGGCCATTTTCAAAATGATTTTTCATTTCTCCTTTAACAACATGTTCTTGGTTACAATGCTTGTACTTTCTTATTATCTCTCAAATCTGTTTCCTTATCTCATTTTCTTCTTGTCACTTCCTTGGTTAATTTCTCTTATAGATTATTTCACTAACTTCCTTGTCTTCCTGACTACAACGGCAGCACACCCCTGCACCCCCTGTCTGTCCCCCACACTGCAGGAAAAGCGATAGGAATAAAAGGCAGTCCTGAGAGCATCACTCTTTGAAATTCTTCAACTGTTTGCAAAGATTAAAGATGACACAGAGTTAGTAGGAACGCCAGATAATAGCATTCATCCAGTACCAATGAAACTGCATATTGCTATTTCTCCAGAAAGCAGTTTGCCTTGTGGACAAGACAACTTTAAACAGTACTTGTTAGCCCAGTTGTGCCACTAATATGTGCTTATTATGAACGGAAACCAGATAGTATGCTCTGGATTCCCAGCACAGCGGCTTCTGTGAGCAAACTTCTAAAAACCCGTCTCAGCTACTGATCAATCTATACAAGAAAAACAAGAGGAGGAAACATTGATAACAGAAGAAAAAAAAAAAAACATCCTATATTTATTAGTGTACCAAGATAAGAAAATGGCAACTTCATACCACAAGATTCAAGAAATGTCTGCAGAATGTAGGGAAATTGAATCAACCCAAAGGAACCAAAACTGAGAGAAGAAATGATTGATGTGGAAAATAAGTGGAGAAGATTCTGGTGAGAAATGTGGGATATATGATTAACTTCAGAAGAATTGATTTCAGGAGATTTCAGGCAGTATTTACCATCCCTTTTCTCTGATCAGTAGCCTGGAAAGTCTATCAGAAGCAGAGCTATGGTATAAAATGTATAAGTCATATGATTATTTAGTGATAGGATGTAAAGTAGGCTTAATTTTCTTCTTTATGTTTTCTCCATTTAAAAGCATTTATTGCTGAAAATGAATTAATTTAATTGACAGCAAAAAAATCAATAAAAATATTTCAGTGATTCCTAAATACTGTTAATATAATGGCATGTTGTTAACTTTTTCCTTTCATACTCTAGCACCACTGAAACATTTAGCTTTTCAAAATATGGTATGCTTTTTTCTCTTCCGCACCTTTGCAAGGGTTTTTTGGGCAACTGCACAGGGAGTTCCTTGTAGTTGCTTGTTACTCAGCTAAAATGTATCTGCTTCATGAAATGTTCTGTGGCTTCTCCAGGCAAGATAAGATTTCCACCTTGGTGATCCTATAGCCCCTGACAATACCTCAGTCGTCATACTCACATACTTATACTGGTGTATTGTGAGTGTGCATGCCTCTCTCTTGAACTGTGCAAGCTCTAGGAATGCAGGGACTGTGTCACTTTAAGCTTTATGTGGACACACACATACACAGACATCATGGAATACTATTCAGCCATAAAAGAGGAAATCTTTCCATTTGCAGTAACACACATGGATCTTAAGGATATTCAGTTCAGTTCAGTTCAGTTCAGTCGCTCAGTTGTGTCTGACTCTTTGCTTAAGGATATTACACTAAGTGAAATAAGATGGGTGAGAAAGACAAATATTGTATGATTTCACTCATATGTACAGTATAAAAGAATAAACATACGACAAAATAATTGAACAATCTAAACAAAACAAGGGTCAAAGTAGACTTGTGAAAAGATGGTGGAGTAGAAGGACTGTGCGAATCCTCTCTTGCGAGAATTCCAAAATTGCAACTCACTGCTGAATAACCATCAACAGGATGTTGGATCCCACCAGAAAATGATAACCTACATCCAAGGGCAAAGGAGAAGCCCCAACAAGACAGTAGGAGGGGTGAAATCACATTTAGAATCAAACCCCATACCCGCCAGAGATGCTCGGAGGGCTCAGAGGACATTGCACACAACAGGACCCAGAGACCCCACAAGAGACTGAGCCAGCCCTGCCTTTGAGTTTGAGTGTCTCCTGCTGAGGCACAGGTCAGCAGTGACCTGCCTCGGGGACAGGGGCTCTGGCAGCAGCAGACCAAGGAGGTGCTGTGTGTGGCATAAGTCCTCTTGGAGGAGGCCACCATTAGCCCCACCTTAGAGCCACCAAGCAGACAACCCACAACCTGGAGAACAATTATACCAAAGAAGTTCTCACACTGTTGCCAAAGTTCTAAGGCCCACAAGAGACTGAGCCAAACTTTCCTGTGAGTGTCCAGTGAAGGTGTGGGGCACTAAATATAACTGTCCTGGGAGCTGTGGGGCATCACCCTTACCATAGTTTGGCCTCAGGTCAAACTATAGGGAGGGAACATAGCTCCAGCCATCAACAGAAAGTGAAAGTGAAATTTGCTCAGTTGTGTCCGATTTTTTTCGATCCCATGGATTGTAGCCTACCAGGCTCCTCTGCCCATGGAATTCTCCAGGCAAGGACACTGGAGTGGGTTGCTATACCCTTCTCCAGGGAATAAACCCAGCCCAGGGATTGAACCTGGGTCTCCTGCAGTTCAGGCAGATTCTTTAGCAACTGAGCCACCAGGAAAGCCCTTCCCATCAGCAGAAAATTGGATTAAAGTTTTACTGAATATGGCTCCACCCATCAGAGCAAGACCCAGATTCCCCCACAGCCAGTTCTTCCCATCAGGAAGTTTCAACAAGCCTCTTATCCTTATCTATTAGAGGGCAGACAGAATGAAAACCACAATCACAGAAAACTAAACAAACTGATCACATGGATCACAGCTTTGCCTAACTCAGTGAAACTATGAACATGCCATGTAGGGCCAACAAAGACAGATGGGTCATGGTGGAGAATTCTGACAAAACCTGGTCCACTGGAGAACGGAACCCCATGAACAGTGTGAAAAGGCAAAAAGATAAGACACTGAAAGATGAACTCCTCAGATTGGTAGGTGCCCAATATGCTACTGGAGAAGAGTGGAGAAATAGATCCAGAAAGAATGAAGAGGCCAAGCCAAAGCAAAAACAACACCCAGCTGTGAATATGACTGGTGATGAAAGTAAAGTCTGATGCTGTAAAGAAAAATATTGCATAAGAACCTGAAATGTTAGGTTCATGAATCAAGGCAAATTGGAAGTGGTCAAACAGGAGATGGCAAGAGTGAATGTCTACATTTTAGGAATCAGTGAACTAAAATGGACCAGAAAGGGTGAATTTAACTCAGATGACCATTATATCTACTACTGTGGGCAAAAATCCCTTGGAAGAAAGAGAGTTGTCCTCATAGTCAACAGACAGAGAAGGCAATGGCAACCCATTCCAGTACTCTTGCCTGGAAAATCCCATGGATGGAGGAGCCTGGTGAGCTTCAGTCCATGGGATCATTGAGTCGGACACAACTGAGCGACTTCACTTTCACTTTTAACTTTCATGCATTGGAGAAGGAAATAACAATCCACTCCAGTGTTCTCGCCTGGAGAATCCCAGGGATGAGGGAGCCTGGTGGGCTGCCGTCCATGCGGTCACACAGAGTTGAACACAACTGAAGGGACTTAGCGGTGGCAGCAGCATAGTTAACAGAAGTCTGAAATGCAGTACTTGGGTGCAGTTTCAACAACAACAGAATAATCTTTCTTTGTTTCCAAGGCAAACCATTCAATATCACAGCAATTCAAGTCTAAGCCTCAACCAGAGGGCAGACACACTGAAACTATCAGTTCAGTTCAGTCGCTCAGTCATGTCCGACTCTTTGCAACCCCATGAATCGCAGTACGCCAGGCATCCCTATTCATCACCATCGCTCGGAGTTCACTCAGACTCACGTCCATTGAGTCCGTGATGCCATCCAGCCATCTCATCCTCGGTCGTCCCCTTCTCCTCCTGCCCCCAATCCCTCTCAGCATCAGAGTTTTTCCCAATGAGTCAACTCTTCGCATGAGGTGGCCAAAGTACTGGAGTTTCAGCTTTAGCATCATTGCTTCCAAAGAAATCCCAGGGTTGATCTCCTTCAGAACGGACTGGTTGGATCTCCTTGCAGTCCAAGGGACTCTCAAGAGTCTTCTCCAGCACCACAGTTCAAAAGCATCAATTCTTCCATGCTCAGCCTTCTTCACAGTCCAACTCTCACATCCATACGTGACTACTAGAAAAACCATAGCCTTGACTAGACGGACCTTAGTCAGCAAAGTAATGTCTCTGCTTTTGAAAATGCTATCTAGGTTGGTCATAACTTTTCTTCCAAGGAGTAAGCATCTTTTAATTTCATGGCTGCAGTCACCATCTGCAGTGAGTTTGGAGCCCCCCAAAATAAAGTCTGACACTGTTTCCACTGTTTCCCCATCTATTTCCCAGGAAGTGATGGGACCAGATGCCATGATCTTCGTTTTCTGAATGTTGAGCTTTAAGCCAACTTTTTTGCCCTCCTCTTTCNTTGATCATAGCTTTTCTTCCAAGGAGCAAGCGTCTTTTAATTTCATGGCTACAGTCACCATCTGCAGTGATTTTGGAGCTCAAAAATATAAAGTCTGTCACTGTTTTCATTTGCCATGAAGTGACGGGACCAGATGCCATGATCTTTGTATTCTGAATGTTGAGTTTTAAGCCAGCTTTTTCACTCTCATCTTTCACTTTAATGAAGAGGCTCTTTAGTTCTTCTTCACTTTCTGCCATAAGGGTAGGGTTGTCTGCATATCTGAGGTTATTGATATTTCTCCTGGCAATCTTGATTCCAGCTTGTGTTTACTCCAGTCAAGCGTTTCTCATGATGTACTCTGCATATAAGTTAAATAAGCAGGGTGACAGTATACAGCCTTGACGTACTCCTTTCCTGATTTGGAACCAGTCTGTTGTTCCATGTCCAGTTCTAAATGTTGCTTTTTGACCTTCATACAGATTTCTCAGAAGGCAGGTCACTGTGGTATTGCCATCTCTTTCAGAATTTTCCACACTTTAATGTGATCTACACAGTCACAGGCTTTGGCATAGTCAATAAAGCAGAAGTAGATGTTTTTCTGAAACTCTCTTGCTTTTTTAATGATCCAGTGGATGTTGGCAATTTGATCTCTGGTCCCTCTGCCTTTTCTAAATCCAGCTTGAATATCTGGAAACTCATGGTTCACATACTGTTGAAGCCTGGCTTGAAGAATTTTGAGCTTTACTTTGCTAGTGTATGAGATGAGTGCAATTGAGCAGTAGTTTGAAATTTCTTTGGCATTGTCTTTCTTTGGGATTGGAATAAAAACTGATCTTTTCTAGTCCTGTGGCCACTGGTAAGTTTTCCAAATTAGCTGGCATATTGAGTGCAGCACTTTCATAACATCATCTTTTAAGATTTGGTATAGCTCAACTGGAATTCCATCATCTCCACTAGCTTTGTTCGTAGTGAAGCTTCTTAAGGCCCACTTGACTTTGCATTCCAGGATGTCTGGCTCTAGGTGAGTGATCACACCATCATGGTTATCTGGG
>SJYT01003322.1:8102-57300 GCA_006410635.1 Cephalophus harveyi
GATATTGAAGAATCCTTGCATCCCTGGGATAAAGCCCACTTGGTCATGGTGTATGATCTTTTTAATGTGTTGTTGGATTCTGATTGCTAGAATTTTGTTAAGGATTTTTGCATCTATGTTCATCAGTGATATTGGCCTGTAGTTTTCTTTTTTGGTGACATCTTTGTCAGGTTTTGGTATTAGGGTGATGGTGGCCTCATAGAATGAGTTTGGAAGTTTACTTTCCTCTGAAATTTTCTGGAAGAGTCTCAGTAGGATAGGTGTTAGCTCTTCTCGAAATTTTTGGTAGAATTCAGCTGTGAAGCTGTCTGGACCTGGGCTTTTGCTTGCTGGAAGATTTCTGATTACAGTTTCAATTTCCGTGCTTGTGATGGGTCTGTTAAGGTTTTCTATTTCTTCTTGGTTCAGTTTTGGAAAGTTGTACTTTTCTAAGAATTTTGGTTACTTTTTTAAAATGATTGACCTTACTTTTAGGACAACTTTTAGGCATCTTAATTACTTTTTAAATTAAAATTTAATATTAACAAATACATAACTTAGCTTCACATTTTTACCCTAATCCAGGGTAGTGGTTAATCATAGATTCACTTCACAGATGGTCTAGATTATAGCTCTAAATGGCTATTCACAGGCCAGATAGCCTTCTAAACAAAACTGTCAGCCTGGCCATTTTAACTGCAAAATTGCCAAGGATGTGGGTTATCCTGTCGGCCGTCGAGAACGTCTCCAGTTACTTGGTATAATGATGGAATAACAGCGGTACTCAAGCCCAGGTGGTGCTAGTGGTAAAGAACCTGCCTGATAATATAGAAGACATAAGAGATGCAGGTTCGATCCGTGGGTGGGAAAGATCCGCTGGAGAAGGAAATGGCAACCCACTCTAGTATTCTTTCCTGGAGAATCCCATGGACAGAAGAGCCTGGCAGGCTACAGTCCATGGGGTCACAAAGAGTTGGTTAAGACTGAAATGACTTAGCAAGCACGCAAGCTGTTTTACAATCCCCAGGGGTAGTTATCAACCCACCAGAAGTGACGCCCTGTCTATTAGAACAAACTCGCTGTTTATCAGCCTGGGCTTTAGCAGCCCTATGTGATTCATGCTCTATTTCCTCTATCTGTGATCTTGGGTAGGCTAATTACTCTTTATTTAGAACTAACACTTTGTCATGCCTAACAAATGACTCTCTAGACTTGTGTGTTTTGCCTTTCATAGGTTGGCTGGTAGAGGCAATCTTGCAGTGGTGATAGGTCTTTATGTATACAGGGGTAAAGTTTACTTAAATGAAGTAGGCCTTCTTGATCTTAATCATCAATGAAAGAGCAGGTCCTTGGGAAGGAGAAACATACTTGAAGGTAGGCCTTAAGTAATTGGAGAGGAGATGTTTACCTCACTCAGACTGTCCTTTGTTTGGGTTTGGGTTTGGATTTTGAGCTGTCCAAGGTGCTTTTAAGATAGAGGTTAAATATAAGCACTATCACATAGAAGCAAAACTTGATCTAGGAACAGGACTCCCCGGTGGTCCAGCGGCTAAGACTCCAAGCTCCCAGTGCAGGGTTTGATCCCTGTTCGGGGAGCGAGATCCCACATGCCACAACTAAGAATTCCCATGTCACAACTAAAGATCCCGCTTGCCACAGCTAAGACCTTTCACAGCCAAATGAATAAGTAAAAATAAATATAAAACAAAAACCTTGATCTAGGCAGAAGCAAATCCTGCAGGGAACCCCAAATTGATGATGAGTACTTTGTATAATGGCTTCCCTGATGACTCAGCCATAAAAAAATATACCTGCCAATGCAAGAGACTCGGGTTCAATCCCTGAGTCAGGAAGATCCCCTGGAGAAGGAAATGGCAACCCACTCCAGTATTCTTGCCTGAAAAATCCCATGGGCAGAGGATCCTGGAGGGCTACAGCCCATGGGGTCACACAGAGTTGGACATGACTTAACAACAGGTTTGTATAAACTAGTTTACCTAGCTTCATGATGCTTATTTTTTCACTTTACTTTTCCCCGTGCTTTGTTTAAATGTTCTATCATGGCTTAGGAATTGCTGCTACGAAATATGAATTCACTGTCCGTATTTGGACAAAATGTTTTTTAATTAATTTATTTTTAAATGCATGGCTGTTCTGGATCTTCACTGCTACACGTGGGCCTTCTCCAATTGTGTCAAGCGGGGGTTACACTAGTCCGGCCGCACTGGCTCATTACCTGTGTTGCACAGGCTTAGTGGCTCTGTGGCATGTGGGATCTCCCGGGACCATGGATTGAATCTGTGACCCCTGCATTGGCAGGTGGATTCTTTATCACTGAGCCACCAGGGAAGCCCTGGACAAAACATTAAAGGGAGATCTGTGAGCCTGCTAGGCTGCGTAGGTCGGCTATCTAGCTATTTCTCCCTTCCTCCACAGAAGTATTGCCTTCCTTGGAAAGGAGAGCCCTAGGGTACTATCAGATGTCATGATTTGTGTTTTTCATGCAAATAGAAAGTTCTCTGATATGGTGAAGGGACTACAGTAAACAGGGATAACAAGTGCCACAGTGGTTCTCAACCCTGTTAGAATTAGTGCTCCCTTTTTAGAACAAATACTTGATAATGGCTCTGTTACTACCCTGAAATGATATTCATATCTAGCTACACATATAATTTCCCAAAAAATCAATATACAGCCTGAACTATAACATAAAGGAAAAATAAATGGAAAATAATTTATAATAATGTAATATGCAATTCAATATGTATATGAGTGGAGACCACACTGAAGACAAGAAATAATGAGACATAAATATATATTTATAAACATCAAATCACAGTAAAGTCAGTCTCTACTGCAAATACAAACTGAAGAGGGCATTTCAAATATTATTGGAGACATCAGCATTTGTGTGTTGATTTTCAGAAATGGTAAATAACTCTTAAATGAGATAAAGATTTTTCCTTTAGCTTACATGGACATTACTTTCCTAGATAATTCAGTGTTTATTGAAACCATATGAACATGCTTTGTGTTTATATAAAAGGAAAGAAAAATGAAGTCAGTCAGTCGTGTCTGACTCTTTGCAACTCCATGGACTCTAGCCCACCAGGCTCCTCCGTCCATGGGATTTTCCAAACAAGAATACTGGAGTGGGTTGCCATTGCCTTCTCCAGCAGATTTTTCCCAATGCAGGGATCAAACCTGGGTCTCCCACGTTGCAAGCAGATACTTTACTGTCAAGAGTTAATTCTGTGCTCAGTAATAAGAATTTTCATCTACATAAGTGTCCATTGGGAGATCCAACTCATTTGAAAAGACCCTGATGCTGGGAAAGATTGAAGGCAGGAGGAGAAGGGGATGACAGAGGATGAGATGGTTGGATGGCATCACTGACTCAATGGACATGAGTTTGGGTAAACTCTGGGAGTTGGTGATGGACAGGGAGGCCTGGCGTGCTGTGGTTCATGGGGTCTCAAAGAGTCAGACGTGATTGTGTGAGTGAACTGAACTGAACCGAGCCTCTCTGGGCTCTGCCTGTTTGACAGTATTGTCCATAAATCAATCTGACAAAGCAAAAGGTACCCATAGATTTGCCAAACGTCCCCATTGAGAACTACTATTTTATAACTTTAGACAGTTTGGAAAATCTTTTCATGTATATTGTTTGTAAAGCATTTTTACATATAGTATCTCATTTAATCCTCCTCAAAGCCCTTGAGAAGCACATTATCACTGTCATTTAACAATGAAGAAACTGAGGTACCTAAAGGAGATGTGAAAGGCCAAAGCCATTCCCCACAGCACATCCTTATCATCTCCATGACTCATTGGTCTGGAGCACATAGAGAGATGGAATAAATGATATACTTCTGTATTTAACCCAGAAAACCCCATCGCATATAGCCTGGTTATCTAGACCTGAGCTATGCAATCTAGTGACTGTGTGCCACATGTCGCTATTTAAATTAATTTAAAATAAAGCTAAAATTAAAATATAGTTCCTTAGTCAAACAGCCACATTTCAAATGTTTAAAGGTCATGCCTGGCTAGTGGTTACCATATTAGACAGCACAGGGTATAGAGGTTTCTCACCACTACTGAAAGTAAGATTAGGCAACACTGAGAGGTCATTTCAATTGTGTGTGTGTGTGTGTGTGTGTGTGTGCGCGCGCGCACGCGCGCGCGCACACGTGCTCATTCTGGAAGTAACACATATCACTTCTGCACCCATTTCTTTGGCCAACCTGGTCACAAAGTGTTGTGTGCTTAATCCAGACATGTTCCTTGAAACTTCAGTTTCCATATAACTGTATTGGCTAATTTGACCTCTAGTACACTGCATGGCCTATTTAGCATCTCCAGTGAACATACTCAGTCTTTCAGTTTCCCAAATTCAAAATCCTAACAAAAATTCCTATATCCTGTTTTTTCCTATGTGGATCTTCCAGCATTATCCAGAGTAGTAACAGCTAACTTCTGACTCGGAAACTTAAACAGAGAAGCACCTAGGGCAGTGCTTACTGAACAGGTGGTGGTGCTTAGTCACTCAGTAGTGTCCAACTCTTGTGACCCCATGGACTGTAGCCTGCCAGGCTTCTCTGTCCATGGGATTCCCCAGACAAGAATACTGGAATGAGTTGCCGCTTCCTTCTCCAGGGGATCTTCCCAACCCAGGAATCGAAGCTGGGTCTCCTATATTGCAGGCAGATTCTTTACTGACTGAGCTTATTATTTCAATTTATTCTTAAACCTTCCATTGCCTTTGTATGGCCCATTCTTTCCTCTAAGCTGCTAAAAGTCTTAAACACAACATACACACACATACACACAATGCTCAGCTTTCTGTACCTTGGTTTATGCTGTTCTCTGCCTAGAATATTCTACTTCATGATGGAACTTACTTGCTTACATCTTGAGAACAAGACCAATGTATCTTTGCATTCCCAGTATCCAGCATAGTACCTGGCACGTAATCAGTACCTAATACCTTCCAATCCACACTACTTTGTATGCATTTTCTTTTGGGTTGCTATCTTATAGAATGATGAAAATATGTGTGCTCCCACATAAAAATGGAGTAATCACAATTAATCTTGAACTTCAGATTATAAATTAGGCAAGTGAAAGTATATGGCATCTACAAACTCCTGTTTTTGTGCCAGTTATATCATGGCAGTTTTGCAGATACAGAAGGCACAGCTCCTACCCATGGGAGTTTCTTTCTCCTTGGAGGATGAAGTTCAATATATGATATATCTATAGATAATTAGGCAGTGTTCAGCAGAGCTCGTGATTGGAAAGCATAAACTAAATGTTTCAGGAATTCAGAATTGTGCAGTGTTACTGAACAGGGTGCTTGGAAGAAAAAGCTTTGTGACAGAAAGTGGATCACTTATTTTTGTTGTTGTTCAGTCGCTAAGTTATGTCTGACTCTTTATGACCCCATGGACTGCAGCACGAAAGTCTTCCCTGTCCTTCGCTATCTCCTGGAGTTTGCTTAAATTGATGTCCATTGAGTTGGTGATGCCATCCAACCATCTCATCCTCTACCACCCCCTTCTCCTCCTGCCCTCTGTCTTTCCGAGCATTAAGAGTCTTTTCCACTGAGTTGGTTCTTCACATCAGATGGCCAAAGTATTGGAGCTTCCCCCACACCAGTATTCTTGCCTAGAGAATTCCATGGACAGAAGAACCTCGTGGTCTACAGTCCATGGGGCTGCAAAGAGTCAGACACGACTGAGTGACTAAAACACACAGGTCACTTATAGTGTGTCTTAAATGAAAGCAAGATTTGCATAAAGAAAATGAGAGAGAATTCTGGTTCTAGAGAAGAGCATTACAAGCAGAAAGAGAGCATGTAGTCAGGGAATCAAGGAAGAAGTGAATATGGTGTTGGCAAAGGAGGAGATGACATGAAAGTACATTTTAGCATTTACCAAGGGCTTTTTCTGTCTCTTGACGTAGCTAGAGAGGGGAGGAAAGGGTGTTGCTTCCCAGAGGGGGGAGCTATGGGTTCTGCCCCCAAATATGAACTTTTCTCGTTTCCCTGAAATTGTGCCAAATATTTGGATTCTTTCTATCACAGTTTACCCACTATTCCCTGAATCCACTTTTGCAGTACTTGACTGCCCACTCCTCAATCAGATGGGGAAAAAGCCAAAAACTAGAATGGAGGCTAGCTGATGTGAAGAGCCGACTCATTGGAAAAGACCCTGATGCTGGGAAAGATTAAGGGAAGGAGAAGGGGGGACAGAGGATGAGATGGCTGGATGGCATCACTGACTTAATTGACTTGAGTTTGGGCAAACTCTGGGAGATGGTGAAGGACAGGGAAGGCTGGCATACTGCAGTTCATGGGGTTACAAAGAGTCAGCCACGACTGAGCAACTGAACAAGACAAGAATGGAGGCAAATAACAACAGGCTCAGGCCAAGGATGGAACCAAAACACTTCACCCAGCCCCATGGAAGAGTTAACACACATGGAGAAAATGTGCTGAAACTGCCGATGTAGGACACTAAACCCCTCAAAGGCAGGAACAGAGAGATTCAGAGTTTCCCAAGCCACATTCTTGGAAAACCACCTCCAGATTCTAAGCCAAGACAAATGGAATTGTTCACAGCTAAGGAACAAGCACCGTGTCTTATAATCATCACTGTTCTCGTGTTTGGGGCCCTCTCCTGGAGTAAGGTTAGCCTGGATTCAAATTTAGGAGATCCAGAATAGTATGGCTTTAGGTCATCAGGTTATTTAACCCTGTTGTTGCTGTTCAGTTGCTCAGTTATATCCAACTTTGCAACCTCATGAACGGCAGCACGCAGGCTTCCCATGTCCTTCACTGTCTCCCTGAGTTTGCTCAGATTCATGTCCATTTAATCCTGGCAGACCTAATTTTTCTCATCTTTAACATATTGATGGGTGAAGGAGAGCACTGATTTAGGTCATTTCTATGGCGCTTTTTGACGCTCACATCCTGTGAGCCTAAGAGTTGACCAACAGCCAGGTGTATGCAAAAGGCTGACCTAGAGGCAGACACAAACCAGACTATGTAGGAAGAACTAAGAAACCAGCGAGGAAGCCCAACACCCTGAAGGAGGGTACAAATGAAAACATTGTTCACCAGCTGCCATGGTTAAGTTTCCAGAGGACTGACTTTCCAGGAGGTTGCTGCCTCCTGACTGTACACAGTTTCTGTATTGGGAGACTGTGGCGTGCTTTTGACCACAGCTCATTTAGGCACTCGATTTTAATTTGACATAGTTTACGTTAGGTTGATTTATTACAGCCAGGTTGTTCTGCACAGCACTCATTTCCTTAGCATTCTAAGGCTCATAACAAGGGGTGGTTCATTCCATAAGTACGCTCAACAGAATTCCTTCACAATTACTTATTATTTAAAAGGATCATGTTACAGGCAACATATTCCAAAGGCTTACTATTATTAGAAGGAGAGCATCTCTGCCTTTCTGCAATTTGGATTACGAAGAGATATACAGGCAGATGCCAAGGTATTTAAAATATTTTGAGAAAAAATTCAAAACATGTCCCTACGTTTTGAATGCAAATCAAGTTTAGAAATAGAAGCAATGTGTGATGCCAGAGTTTTAAAAATAACTTGTATTTCTAAAATTTCTGGAATACAATGATTAGGAAAAGGGCTTTATTATAAGCAATCAGAAGCCTAAGTTCTAACACTCTGAGTCTTATCCTTAAAAAATAAGATAGACTGAAGCATATAGCTATTCAAACATTTTTATGCTAACATTCATAGCAGCATAATTTATAGTAATCAAAAAGTGGAAGAAACCCAAATATTCATCAATTAATGAACAGATACATAAAACAGAATATATTAATATCTATATGTGTGTGCATGTGCAGCCAGCCTCTCAGTCATGTCTCACTCTTTGTGACCCCATGGACTGTAGCCCACCAGACTCCTCTGTCCATGGGGTGCTCCAGCTAGAATAATGGAATGGGTTGCCATACCCACCTCCAGGGGATCTTCCCAACCCAGGGATCGAACTCATGTCTCCTGTGTCTCATGCACTGGCAAGCGGATTCTTTAACACTGTCACCTGGGAAAACCAAATATTCATCGATTAATGAATGGACACATAAAACATAATATATCTAAATAATGGAATATTATTCAACAATAAAAAGGAATGAAATACTGCTTCATGCTGCAATGTGGATGAACCTTGAAAACATTTTGCTGAGCAAAGAGATTAGTCACAAAAGACTTCACATACTGTTTGATTTATCAAAATAGGTAAATCCATAGAGAGAGAAGATAGATTAGTGGCCCCTTGGGGCTGGGATGGCGGTGAGGAAAACAGGAACAGGAATGGCTATTGATGGTTACCAGAGGTTCTTTGGGGGATATTGAAATGTTCTAAAATTATTATTGTGGTTATGGTTGCACAACTCTGTGAATATACTAAAAAAAATTAAACTGAGCTGACAGTGTTTTATAATTTTATTTATTTATTTTTGGCTGTGCTGGGTCTTCGCTGCTCCTTGCACCACTCTCGCTCCGGTGTGCGGGCTTCTCATTGTGGAGGCTTCTCTTGTTGCAGAGCACGGGCTTTAGGGCGCGCTGACTTCAGGAGTTGCAGGGCTCTAGAGCACGGCCCCAATATTTGGTGAAAGGGCTTCATTGATCCTAGGTATGTGGGATCTTCCTGGATCCGGGATCAAACCCCTGTCTCCTGCATTGGCAGGCAGATTCTGTACTACTGAGCCACCAGGAGAGACCCTGAACCATCCACTTTACAAGAGTGAGTGTTATGGCATAGGAAGCACATCTCAATGGTACTATTTCGGAATAAGAAAGGTCTTCCCTGGTGGTCCAGTGGCTAGGACTCCATGCTCCCAGTGCAAGGGGCCTGGGTTCAATCCCTGGTCAGGGAACTAGATCCCACATGGGGCAACCAAGTGTTCAAATGCCAAAACTAAAGATCCTGCTTGCCACAACGAAGATCAAGGATCCCACGTGCTACAACTAAGACCTGGAGCAGCCAAAGAAATAAAGAAAGGTTTTGTTTTGTTTTGTTTTTTTAATAAATACGAGAGGCTGTGAAGAAGTGCCCAGAGGATAGACAAAAGCACTCCATAGAGAGCAAAACGCTCCTACTGTTGTCTTCACGGAAGATCATCTTCTGGGAGAGGAAGTGACAACATTCCAGTAGCTAAAGAAATGGATACTGATCGACTAAGGGCATGAGAATGATTGCCCTATAAATGGAAAATTTAAATAAGGCAAAATGAAAACAGCATGATAGCAATTTACTTATTTTTCCCATCCAGGTTTCTTTTATATTTCGTATTATAAACAGACATAATTGGTTTGTGTGTGTGCTTAGTCAAGCAGTTGTGTCCGACTCGTTGCACCCCATGGACTGTAGCCCACCAGGCCCCTCTGTCCATGGGGATTCTCCAGGCAAGAATACTGGAGTTGGTTGCATGCCCATTATAAATAGATGTAATTGGCTTGTAGGAAACAGCAAATATGATTTCAGATAATTTTGGGGAGCATCACCATGGCATGCGGGATCTTAGTTTCCCCATCAGGTATCAAACCCACCCCCACTGCAGAAGAAGTGCAGAGTCTTATCCACTGGACCGCCAGGGACTTTCCTCAGATACTTCATATTGTTTCAAAATTATGAAGCCCATAAATCATTCTCTATCTGTCCTAGGGACAAAGAAAAGATAAGCAGAGGATTCAAGCCAAGAAATATTGATGCCCTACTGGGTGTTAATTCTACCTCTTAATCAAGATCTGATTACCAAACAGGAAGAGAGAACATATAAGTGGTATGAAGATTTAAATTTCTTCACTCTCAACATAATTCATGCTGTAAATGTGCTCATTATGACATTCACTAGAGCAAGAAAACTGAGATGTTGTTACAAGATTCTGTATACTGAATCCCTGCCAATTATGATGAATAAGCCGAGTCCATGTGCTTGTTCTATAAATCTCCAAAATGTCAAGGTACTGCAATTCAGCTTCCTCAAAAATATACTGTATCCAAAGAAGAGTAAAAGATAATTAAAAATACTTAATAGCTTACTCACACTCAGTCCTATATTTGTCCAATACAGACTCTGGTTTGCTGGTGATATAACTGGAAGACATTAACTTGTGCCAAGAAAATGCATCAGATGGATATGTGGAAATGGAAATTTTATTGTAGGACTACAAAAACACAAGCCAATGATACACTAAACTATAATAAAGTTTATCATTAAAATTTTCATCAGGAATGCTCGGCACTGTATCTCATCTCCCTGAAGGATTAGGTATTCTGCAAATGACTGCTTGAATACCATGTTCATTCTTTTATAGATAGATATACATCATATGCTGTTCTAAACAGCAGGTGGATGCATTTTCCTTGTTTCATTATTTCTATACATTAAGGGCATGGAGCAAGGGGCAAAACTCCAATTATCTGTTCTGTTCTGTTTAGATCTCTACATCAACACTGAAAATGCCACACATGCAAAATATCAGGTAAGAAGCTTAAACCCCTCAATGGTCAACAATGGTAGTTTATGTTTTATATAGCATTATGGTGCATTATAAATTCAGTTCAGTTCAGTCGCTCAGTCATGTGTGATTTTTGCAACCCCATGGAATGCAGCACGCCAGGCTTCCCTGTCCATCACCAACTCCTGGAGCTTGCTCAAACTCATGTCCATTGAGTTGGTGATGCCATCCAACCATCTCATCCTCTGTAGCCCCCTTCTCCTCCTGCCTTCAATCTTTCCCAGCATCAGGGTCTTTTCAAAGGAGTCAGTTCTTCACAGTATCAATTATTCCTCTTTACAAATAGTCTTTGGTGGCACTAGTGATAAAGAATCTGCCTGCCAAAGCAGGAGATGTAAGAGATGCAGTTTCCATCTCTGGGTGGGGAAGATCCCCTGAAGGAGGGCAGGCAACCCACTCCAGTATTCTTGCCCAGAGAATCCCATGGACAGAGGAGTCTGGCAGGCTGTGGTTCATAGGGTCGCACAGATTTGGACACAACTGAAGTGACTCAGCATGCACTTTGGCTGAAACTATCAGTCCTGGACTTCCTTGGTGGTCCAGTGGTCAAGAATCCGCCTGCCAATGCAGGGGACATGGGTTCGATCTCTACTCCTGGAAGAGTCCACATGCTGCAGGGCAATGAAGCCCCTGTGCCTCAACTACTCAGCCTGGACACTGCAACTACTGAAGCCTGCTCCCCCTAGAGCCCATGCTCCAAAACTAGGGAAACCCCGGATGCAGCAAGAAAACCAAAAAGAAATACATTTTTTAAAGCTGTAAGCCCTAGGAAAGACCGAGAAGCATGCCTTAGCAATCATGAAAGTTCAGGTGTAAGAATTCAGCAGATCCTCACCTAAGAGCAAGTCTTGATGGCGGGAGGTGGGTGTGTGACTGCTTGATTTCCTGTACATCCTGTAGCAAGGGGGCTTCACGAAAGATGGAGTGAGAGAAAATGGAGTGGCTGTTACAAGTTTTGACTTCAGAAGAATCCCCGTGGAGGACATACTCATAGAAATTTCAGGTGCCACCTCAGCCTAGGGAGTCAGCAAAGTGAAAGAAAGTGAAGTCACTCAGTCATGTCTGACTCTCTGCGACCCCATGGATCATAGCCTACCAGGCTCCTTCGTCCATGGGATTTTCCAGGCAAGAGTACTGGAGTGGGTTGCCATTTCCTTCTCCAAGGGAGTCAGCAGGCAAACACAAAGAACTAGAAATATGAAACCTTTGTAAAATTTCACAAAGTTAATAGCTTATGGGTACCTGTTTTTTATCTTCTCCCGAAGATTAGTGGTTCTGTGTGCTTACATTTAGGAAGCAAGAACAGGTTTCACCTGGGAGACTTCCTACCACTCTCGAGCAGGTCTTGTGGACAGTGGGCATATCACTTGGCTTGTTTGGCTGTTTGCCCAGGTGTCTGGGTACCTGGAGGAAGCAGGTGGGCAGTTCAGGAAGCTATAAGGCCTGCAGCTTCCACACAAAGGGCCTCCAGCTTAGATCTTGAAAGTTACCTCCAGGAAAGAACACGCACACAATCACAGATGCACACACTGATGAATGGAAAGAAAAAAAAGCCTTTCAATTTTAAAAAGATGGGGGAAAGGGGAAGTATGGATAAATAGAGAGATTGGGATTGATATATGCACACTATTACATATGAAATAGATAATCAATAAGGACCTACCGTATAGCATAGGGAACTCTACTCAGTACTCTGAAATGACTTACATGGGAATAAATCTTTAAAAGAGTGGATGTAGGTATATGTATAACAAATTTACTTTGCTACACAGCAGAAACTAACATAACACTGTAAATCAATTATACTCCAATAAAAATGGATTTAGAGCCTTAAAAAAGACGTTTCCATTTTAATCCTGTGCCCCATTACCCAATCACATAGTCTTTATAGGATGTATGTTAATTTATCTTTTTTAATTTATTTTTTTATCTGGCTGCACTGGGTCTTAGTTGTGGCATCTGGGATCTAGTTCCTTGACCAGGGATTGAACCTGGGCCCCCTGCATTGGGAGGACAGAATCTTAACCACTGGCCACCAGGGAAGTCCCCAGGATTTATATAAATATTTTAATAAATCTCATAATTACCCTGTGAATATTAACAATGTATATGTTAAAGTGCTTAGTGATTAAATAGACCAGAATTTTTGTTATCCTATTTTGCAATTTATGTATCTTTTACTATTCCATGAACTTCAAAAAATGGAAGTAGTTTGGGTTCCTCTCCACCTTTTTTTTTTTTAAAGTCACTCAGTCATGTCTGATTCTTTGCAACCCCGTGGACTATACAGTCCATAGAATTCTCTAGGCCAAAAGACTGGAGTGGGTAGCCTTTCCCTTCACCAGGGGATCTTCCCAACACAGGGATCCAACCCAGGTCTCCTGCACTGTAGGTGGATTCTTTACCAGCTGAGGCACAAGGGAAGCCCAAGAATACTGGAGAGGCCCTAATTCTATGAAATTACTTGGGTGGTGGCAGCTGCTAAGATGAAGACCAAGTAGATTAATTTCTGGGGCCTGCAGTAATGGGAAAGGGAGAACAAAGAACATTCATAGTCTGAACAGGAATCCTTGGACTCTTCAGTAGAAAATGTCCTTATGAGGGTTTCTGGTGTTATTATTTAAAACTACGTCATGGGACTTCCCTGGTGGCCCAATGGTTAAGAATCTACCTTGCAAAGCAAGGGACGTGAGTTCAATTCCTGGTGGGGAAACTAAAATCCCACACGCCTCAGAGAAACTGAGCCCACGTGCTGCAACCATTGAGCCCAAAAGCTCTGGAGTCTGAGTGCTGCAGCTAGAAAGTCCATGTGCAACAATGAACACAGACGATGCAATGAAGATCCCGAATGCTGCAACTAAGACCCGCAGTGCCGGACACCCGGATTTGATCCCCGGGTCAGGAAGATCCCCTGGAGAAGGGAAGGGCTACCCACAGCAGTATTCTTGCCTGGAAGATTCCATGGACAGAGGAGCTACAGTCCATGGCGGGCTACAGTCCACTGGCGGGCTACAGTCCATGAGTTCTCAAAGGATCAGACATGACTGAGTGACTAACACAAAAAAATAAATACTACATTGCAAATCTACTTCTGCTTGAGTCATCCTAGTATTAAAAAAAAAAAAAAAAAAAAAACGTTTCCTTTGTTAAGTCCAGATAATCAGAACATCAATTTCCCCCTTGACTCTAGGACCTAGAGTATAGTCTTAACCTCAGATCAGCTGGATGCTGAGAGGTATAACAAAACCCATTAAGTCGACTCTTAAAGGAGCCAATCTGTAACTTGGTTCTTACGTGTAAAAATACTGACAACACAAGGCAGAGACAAACTGATAAGTATCATGCCAATCACCTGGTCAGCAAGAACTAAGGACCCGAGTTCATGGAGAAGAGAGCCTCTGGTCAGAGAGAAAGCTGCAAGTGAGGCAGAATCTAATCTAAGCTGGACTTTTTCACTTTCGCTTGTGTGTTTGTGTGTCCTCCCCTGGACTGAATATTACTGTGCATTTTTGTAGAAAGCGTGGTTGAATAAGAATTGTCCAAATGGATGAAAACAGGTAGAAAGGTAGGTCTTTCTTTGGGATTGAAGGAGGCGAGACTCGATATAAAGAAACGTAATGTGGATGGACTAACAGCCTGTCCTACAGACTAAAGTAGTGAGAAAGAAATAAACAAATATCGCATATTTCATATACAAATGAAATCTAGAAAAATGGTTCCAATGAACCTATTTGCAGGGCAGGAACAGAAACCCAGATGAAGAGAACAAACACGTGGACAAGATGGGGAGGGGGGTGGGGACGAATTGGGAGGGTAGCTTGGCATATATACACCACCATGTGTAAGGCAGATGGCTAGTGGGAAGCTGCGGTATAGTGTGGGGAGCTCAGCTCAGTGCTCTGGGATGGCCTGGAGGGGTGGGATGGGTGAGTGTGGGAGGCTCAGGAAGGAAGGGATATATTATACTTATAGCTGATTCACTTCATTGTACAGCAGAAACTAACACAACATTGTAAAGCAACTATCCTCCAATAAAATAAAAAATAAGAAACAGATATTTAGGGTAGGAGAGGAGAGTAGATAAAGAAACTTCTATCAGGTAAACAGGTAATATCCCTTGGATGGAACGATTCAGGAAAGACTTGGCAATGTGAGAAGAAAGAAAATCCATGAAAGTTCCCAAGATGAACTTGTGAATGGATCAAGAAGAGATGCATAAAGTAGTATTAATACTTAGTCGTGGGGCGAAGCTGCCCTATGGGCTGCGTGAAGTTTTCCAGATGGACAGCTCTGTTCCAGTGGCTCCTCCAGCACCACTCCTCCCCCAGTGGAAGCAGGGAAGTGCTCTATTTGTAGACGGTGAGCAATGTCACCGATGCTGTGAAAGCAAAGAGGGTGGTCTTTGAATTCTTTTCCTGATTGATGCATTACTTGGTTCCTATATTTTAAAAGTGGAAACATGGGCTTGCAAGAGGGCTTGCCTTCTCTGTGCCAACCTGGCCATATCTAGGTTTTGCATAACCCACTGAGGGCTCAGTAAGTGTGATCATTTTTATCTGCACTTCTTCTAAGAGGTATTTTGTAAGTAGCTTATGGGTATGGCCATCTCTTCCACCTGGTAAAATACAGTTCCTGTTCTCACTTTGTTTATGTCAGTCTAGTTTAAAAAGTAAAGCTGTGACCTAAATTCAGAACTGCTGACAAAGGAGTTACATTTTAGCCTATTACTCAGGGAAAATACCTATTGATTCCTCCTAGAGATATTATTACCCTTAAAGCAGAAAGCAAAGAGGAACTAAAGAGCCTCTTTATGAACATGAAAGAGGAGAATGAAAAAGCTGGCTTAAAACTCAACATTCAAAAAACTATGATCATGCCATCTGGTCCCATCACTTCATGGCAAATAGGTGGGGAAAGATGGACACAGTGACAGATTTTATTTTCTTTGGTTGTAAGGTCACTGTGGATGATGACTATAGCCATGAAATTAAAAGATGCTTGCTCCTTGGAAGAAAAGCTATGACAAACCTATACAGCATAGTAAAAAGCAGAGGCATCACTTTGCTGACAAAGGTCCATATAGTCAAAGCTATACTGGTTTTTCCAGTAGTCATGTACAGATGTGACAGCTGGACCATAAAGAAGGCTGAGTGCCAAAGAATTTATGCTTTCCAACTGTGGTGCTGGAGAAAACTCTTGAGCATCCCTTGGACTGCAAGGAGATCAAACCAGTCAATCCTAAAGGAAATCCCTGGAAGGACTGATGCTGAAGCTCCAATACTTGGGCCACCTGATGCCAAGAATTAACTCATTGGTAAAGACCCTGATGCTGGGAAAGATTGAAGGCAGGAGGAGAAGGGGACGACAGAGGATGAGATGGTTGGATGGTGTCACTGACTTGATGGACATGAGTTTGAGCAAACTCTGGGAGACAATGAAGGACAGGGGCCTGGCATGCTGCAGTTTATGGGGTCATAAAGATTCAGACATGACTTAGCAACTGAACAACAACAAAGGAGATTATTATAGTGGTGAATCAAGATAGAAATTCCTAATATCCTCTCTGACTCCTAAACAAGATTCAGTTAATGAGAAAGAAGTTGAAACGTAAAACAACAGTGCTATGTCAGACTTGCGTTGTCTTCACCTCCAGACTTAATCAACATGTCTCATAACTTACCTGTTTTAGGCCCTGAATCATTCGCCTGCAGGAGAGTGCCCCTGGGTGCTATGTTTGCACACTGCATAACACAGATAGAATTTTTTTAGTGGAAGAGGAACAGATTTACGCCCTTCTGTGTGACTCATGGAACCCCCTCTGAGCTGTAAGTTTCCATCTCAGACTTTTGCATCCTGACCTTTGCATATGAGGCCTGACTAGCTAAGCAACAGACGCCGATTGACGTTCCTTTCCGCAAACAGAAGAAACTAAACTGGGAACTCCCTGGTGGTCCAGTGGTTAGGTTTCCAAGCTCTCACTGCCAGAGGGATAGGGTTTGATCCCCTGTTGGGAAAGTAGGATCCCACAAGCCATGTGGTACAGCCAAAAAAAGAAGAAGAAACTGCAATTATATAAAAGGACACATTTTCTGTCAATTGATTCAAATGCAGAAAAAATACAGTCACTCTAATGACTACAGAGGCCAAGTCACAAATTTAATTAAATTCTGAGTGAAATGGATCATTATTCAGGCATAAAATCCAAACAGCCAAGACCAGTCCCGCCTTTTCCATCAATAAGTAGAGAACCATCACTGGAAATTTTACCCGGGGCTTTTGCTAACATTCCCGAGCAGAGAGTGATGTGACTTATATTTTCAGCTTTGACTAATGCTACAATTAGTTGGAATATGGTATGCTTCCACACAGTTATCTTTTATAACTAGTATTTTCCCTTAACAAAGACAAGATGTGGTTCATCTCATGTAACTCAGTTTAATGTTAGGTTTAGAATAAATGAGTTCTCCAAATGGAATTTTAAGTAAGAGTAAAAGCAGTGGCCAGGATTGGGGAGGGGGGCGGGTTGGTGCAGAAAGCCCAAGGAGATTCCTGCACCGATGGAATGAACTTTAATAAAGGCGAGTGTACACAACACTCAGAAAAAGAAAAGCAAGCAGTACAAAAACAGACCAGCATGGCTTAGGAAGGCCCGGGCAGGCCCTGTGCAGCCCTGCAGATGTGAACTGACCAGCTAACTCTGCAGCTCAGCTTGTGCACGCGGAGCGGTGGCCCTCGAGCAGTGGAAAGGCAGTCCGTCAGATTCATCTCCCCCCATCTCTGAGTAGGAAGGGAGACCACTCTGAAATCCTCCTTTGAATTTTCCCTCAATCTCAAGTCCAAACTTTCAGCTTTAGAAGCTGTGACATTTTACATTACAACTCAGGACACATACCCATACCCATAGAGATGATGTCTTCTATATTTTCTATTCTATCTTATCCCATTTCATTCTATTAATTTATTTACCTGACTATGCCAGGTCTTGGCTGCAGCACGGAGGCCCTTCTACCTTCATTGCACCACGCAGGATCTTTAGTTTGAGCACATGGGATCCAGTTCCTCGATCGGGGATCAAACCTGGGCCCCCTGCGTTGGGAGCATAGAGTCTTAGCCACTGGTCCACCAGGGAGGTTGACTATCCCACTCTTTTTAAATTCTAATGAAGACATCTTTTAATGGGTTTAATTGTGTCCCTTCCCCCAACCCAATTTTATGTGTTGAAGTCCCTACAACTCAGAGGATATTTGGAGGTAGTGTCTTTACGGAGGTAATCAAGTGAAAATAAGGTCACTACGGTGAGCTCTAACCTGTAATATGACTGGTGTCCTTATAAAAGGGGGAAATTTGGACACAGTGACCTGCACAGAGGGAAGGTGGGCCAAGGAGGAAGGATGGTGACAGAGTCTACCCCACAGTCTCAGATGGAAGCAACTCTGCCAATGCTGTGATGTGGGGCTTCTAGCCTCTAGAACTGAGAGACAGTTTCTATAGCTTAAGCCACCCAGTCTATGGTACTTGGATATATGGCAGCCCCAGCAAATTAATCAGTTTCAGTTCAGTTGCTCAGCTGTGTCCAACTTTTTGTGACCCCATGGACTGTAGCACACCAGGCCTCCCTGTCCATCACCAACTCCCAGAGCTTCTCAAACTCATGTCAATTGAACCAGTGATGCCATCCAACCATCTCATCCCCTGTCGTCCCCTTCTCCTTCCCTCAATCTTTCCCAGCATCAGGGTCTTTTCCAATGAGTCAGTTCTTTGCATCAGGTGGCCAAATTTACTAGAGCTTCAGCTTCAGCATCAGTCCTTCCAATGAATATTCAGGACTGATTTCCTTTAGGATTGATTGGTTTGATCTCGTTGCAGTTAAAGGGACTCTCAAGAGTCTTCTCCAACACCACAGTTCAAAAGCAAATTAATACAATACAATAAATTGATTTCCTGACTCATTAACGAATTTTGAAGAGTGGTTTAGGGAAAATAAATTTGGTCCCCCTGCCCTCTCCAGCATCTTCTGTCCATCTTGAATACTTGCAGTGGCAGGGAACTCACTGTCTCCCAGGGCATTTTATCTCTGGGTGTCTCTGGCAGAGCTAAAATATGATCCCGTACCTTTTGTTCTACACCTCAACGGCTATCCTTCGGAATCATAGAGAAAAATTGAAGTCTTCCTCATCATGACAGTTTTCCAGCCAGACATTTGTTCTGGAGCTGTCGTATTTGTCCTATCTCCTATAAACTCTCTGCTTTTTCCCATGTTACTTTCCTTCAGTCAGTCCCTTGAACATCTTTGTCTTTGCTTTCATGCTGACCTGTCCTGCAAAGTGCGATTGTCTGCCTTTCTCTCCAGCTGGCCAAACCTAGCCTGTTCCAAAGACCCAGGTCATCCTCACCTTTACAAACACTTTTTTTGATCCTAATAATGCAGAACAATCACTTCCTTCTCAAAACATGTAACACGTTGTGCTAAAGAGTACTGAAGACTGGGCAGTATTTATTAGTACTTAGGGTAACTTATCCTTGGGTATGGAAAGCTTGATGAAGTGGCTAGTTTAAGTGGCTAGTTAAGATCCCAGTGGACATGCCTGAGTTAGCATCTTTGCAGCTACTTTCTAACCTCTTTCCTTTGTTAAATCAATTTTTCCCAAAGTCTTTTCTAGCCAGCCTCCTCCTGAGGTAAGTAGAAGCTCTGAATCAATAGACCAGTAAAGAATCCACAGATATAGGAGAAATCTCTGGTGGCACAATGGTTAGGACTGTGCTTTCACTGACATGGCCTCAGATTTGATCCTCAGTAGGGGGATTAAGATTGTAAAAACTACATAGTGAAGCCAAAAAAAAATAAAAAATAAATTAAAATTAAATCAATTAAAATGAAATAATAAAAAGAATCCACAAGGTCTTGTAAATCTGAAAGCAGACTGGTGACAATTTTGTAGTTCCTTAAAAACTTCTCTTCCCATCTATTTTGTCCTTCCCCCATCTATCCCCCTTTTTTAAGATTTTTTTGATGTGGACCATTCTTAAAGTCATTATTGAATTTGTCACAATATTGCTTCCATTTAATATTTTGGTTTCTTGGCTGAAATCTTAGCTCCCTGACCAGGGACGGAACCCACACCCCCTGCAATCGAAGGCGAAGTCTTAACCACTGGACCACCAGAGCAGTCCCTTCCCTTCTCTATCTTTATTCCTCACACTGCCTCATGTGATCTCTGCCACTTTCGTGGCTGTAAACACCCAGAGACTTTCGTGACTCTCTCACAGACTTCTCTAGCCCAGATCTCTTTTGCTGTTGTCGTTCAGTCACCAAGTCATGTCTGATTCTTTGTGACCTCATGGACTCCAGGCTTCCCTGTCCCTCATCATCTCCGGGAGTTTGCCCAAGTTCATGTCCATTGAATCAGTGATGCCATCCAGCCATCTCATCCTCTGTTGCCCTCTTCTTCTGCCCACAATCTTTCCCAGCATCAGGGTCTTTTTCAATGAGGCAGCTGTTCTCATCAAGTGGCCAAAGTATTGGAGCTTCAGCTTCAGCATCAGTCCTTCCCAAGTGTATTCAGGGTTGATTTCCTTTAAGATTGACTGGTTTGATCTCCTTGCAGTCTAAGAACTCTCTAGAGTCTTCTCCAACACCACAGTTTGAAAGCATCAATTCTTCGGCCCTCTGCTTTCTTTATTGTCCAGCTCTCACATCTGTACATGACAACTGGAAAGACCAGATCTCTTACATGAACTGTAACTCACCCATCCAATAACTCACCCATCCACAGACTCCTGAAGCCCTCCAAGGCAGGAATCTGTATTTCCCTTCTCAAGGAATGACCTCACACGTTTGCCCAAACTAGAAACATGGATATCACTGTAACTCTTCCCCCACAGCCCATCAGGCACAACTCCTGTGGATTCCACCTTCTTAATATTTCTCAGATTGACCTTTTTCATTTTAAACTTTGGCCGCTGCCTACATTTCACCTCTCAGCCTGTCTCACCTAGTTGACTGTATCAGCTTCAGAAGCTCTCCTGGTTTTCACCTCTCTCCACGTGATTCATATTTCCTCTGCAGTTTGAGTGATCTTTTCTGAATATCAGTTAATTATACCATTTTTGTACCAGTCAGTGCCCAGCCAAGGAAACCAGCTACGCCAAGAAGCAGATGTAATTTCATACCCCAAACTGATGACACAGGTGATGAAATAGCTTAGAAATCAAAAAAAGGATGGAGCAGCCACCAGAGATTAGCAACAGCAGAAGAAAGAGCTGCTGCCACCCAAAGTGGGAGGGATGAAGGGAAATAGGGTTCTTACTGGAGTCAAGACTCTGGGGTCACTCAGTAGAGGCAGGCATTACGTCAAGCCTGTACAGAGAGAAAAGAGGCCATGGGCAGATACAGCTGCAGCTGGCGATGCTACCTGATGTGGAAAGAATCACGGAGAGGCTGAGTTTCTCGTTCCCTTTGCCACACAGTCCCCCAACAGTGCCTCCCTTTGACTAAACCAGCCAGAAGTTAGCAAATACTGGGGTCTGGGAGACACAGCCTGCAGGGATCACACAGGACAGTGCAAGGGAACGGCCGTGAGAGGATGCCGGGCAGTCAAGCACCTGACCTCCCTTCGAGAAACTTCTGTTTTTTCATTTGTCTGCACCAGGTCTTAGCTGCTGCATGTGGGATCTTCCTTGCGTCATGTGGGATCTCTCTTCGCTGCATGTGGGATCTAGTTCCCTGACCAGTGATCGAACCCAGGCCCCTGTGTTGGAAACTTGGAATCTTAGCCCCTGGACCATCAGGCAAGTCCCTAGAAACTTGATAGAGTTTCTGCCTTAAATCCTCAGCACAAAGTGCAGCTCCTGGCCGTGGAGGACGAGGTCGTGTTCTCTTGCTCTTGATCCTGCTTTGTCTCTCTCGGGTCGCCCTGCAGCAGGCCCACCAACCCTGCCCTATCCTCACACTCAACTCAGTGCTCCCAGCTGTCTACCCACAGCCTTCTGCGTGTGTTACTCACACCACTGAGCCTTTACACGTGCTCCTCCCTGGAGCGGGATCCCACTCCTTCCTCCCCTTCTCAGGCCCAGCTCCTGCTCCAGCATCAGAGCACCCCCCTCACACCCTCTCTGGCTGGCTGGGTGCCCTTTTTGCGTTTCCATGCCACCCTGTGCTCAGCTCGTATAGTACTGGGTTGGTCAAAAAGTTCATTCAGGGTTTTCTGTAACATGGAAAAACTTGAACAAACTTTTGACGGACACAATATTATCCTTTGGTTACTGAAAGTATCAGCTTTCTGGTCTTCCTCACTGGAATATAACCTCTTTAAAAGTAGGGACAATACTTAGTCTCCTCCTCCTTCTCAATGCAAAGAACGTTGCTGTTTAATCACTAAGCCCTGTCTAACTCTTTTGTGACCCCATGGACTGTAACCTGCCAGGCTCCTCTGTCCATGGGATTTCCCAGGCAAGAATATTGCAGTGGGTTGCCATTTCCTTCTCCAAATGCAAAGTATAATGCCTAATATAAGTAGTAAATGCTTGGTGAATAAACAAATAAATTTCATCTTCAGAGAAGTTATACTTCACCCAGGATGGCCTGGCCAGTTCTACTAAAAAGTTATGACTTCATATTTCAACCACAAGGTTTGTTTTTAAAATGCTGTCCAGGTATTTTTAATACTGTGAAAGATTTCCTTTCCGGAGACTAGGGAATTCCTGCCAAATACTTTCGGAATATGACTTTAAAACTGAAAAATCACCTAAAAAAGCTAAAAAGTCTTCAAAACTATTTAAGGATACCTTTTTATTTAACATATAATATTTTATTTAACAAATGATAGCTTCGTTGCAAATCACAGTAGAGCAGTAGTTCTCAAAGAGAACCACTTTTACTTGAAAGAGCAGTTGATAAACAGACTTGGGTGTCTGGCAGGCATTTTCGCAAATATCAACAAAATTTAAGTGCTCACTGCAAGGAAAACAAGGGACAGTATTTGTCACCGATGATAAAATGTAAGGCTTCAAGCAAAACTTTTGAAAGCTTGTATTTGCCACCGTAAGCCTGACCACTTCTCAGTACTTAAAATCTTCTCTGATGACATTGGCGGTTAGAAGAAGCATTCCTTTTCAGAACAAATTACCACCAACTTAGTGGCTTAAAACAGCACAGTTTTTTATTATTATTATTTTTTATTAAAGTATAATTGCTTTACAATATTGTGTTAGTTTCTGCTGTACAAGAAGTGAATCAGTCACACACATATATATATCCCCTCCCTCCTGGACCTCCCTCCCACCTTCCCCATCCCACCCTCTAGGTCATCACAGAGGACCAAACTGAGCTCCATATACTAAACAGCAGGTTCCCACTAGCTGTCTGTTCTTACACATGGTAGTGTATTTATGTCAATCCAATCTCCCAATTTGTTCCACTGTCCCCTTCCCCTCCTGCATCCACATGTAAACAACACAATTTTTTTTAAATCTCATAGTCACATTAGCTAGAGGCTTAATACAGATCTCAACAGGCTAAAACCAACAGCTGTCAGCAGGGCAGCCCTGAAGGCTATCGGGGAGACTGTTTCCCTGCTTTTCCTAGCTTCTAGGGGCTGCTCAGTTTCCTGGGTTCTTGGCTTCTTCCTCTATGTTCAAAATCAGCAACATAGGGTCTCTGTCATCTGTCTTGCCTCTGACCCTCTGTCTCAGTGAAAATAAGAGTTGCTGTCCGACTCTTTGTGACCCCTTGGACTATACAGTCCATGGAATTCTCCAGACCAGAATACTAGAGTAAGTAGCCTTCCCCTTCTCCAGGGGATCTCCCAACCCAGAGATCAAATCCAGGTCTCCCGCATTGGAAGCAGATTCTTTACCAGCTGAGCCACACTGCACCCATCTGAATGGTCCCAACTGATTTCTCCATGTTAAGCTAAACTGATGTGCAAACTTCATCTCAGTTTAGTTCAGGCTCTCAGTCGTGTCTGACTCTTAGCGACCCCATGGACTGCAGCATGCCAGGCCTCCCTGTCCATCGTCAACTCTCGGAGTCTACTCAAACTCAAGTCCATTGAGTCGGTGATGCCATCCAACCATATCATTCTCTGTCATCCCCTTCTCCTCCCACCTTCAATCTTTCCCAGCATCAGGGTCTTTTCAAATGAGTCAGCTCTTTGCATCAGGTGGCCAAAGTACTGGAATTTCAGCTTCAACATCAGTCCTTCCAATGAATATTCAGGTCTGATTTTCTTTAGAATGGACTGGTTAGATCTCCTTGCAGTTCAAGGGACTCTCAAGAGTCTTCTCCAACACCACAGTTCAAAAGCACCAATTTTTTTGCACTCAGCTTTCTTTCTGGTCCAACTCTCACATCTATACATGACTGCTAGAAAAACCATAGCCTTGACTAGACGGACCTTTGTTGGCAAAGTAATATCTCTGCTTTTGAATGTGTTGTCTAGGTTGGTCATAACTTTCCTTCCAAGGAGTAAGCGTCTTTTAATTTCATGGCTACAATCACCATCTGCAGTGATTTTGGAGCCAAAAAAAACAAAGTCTGACACTGTTTCCACTGTTTCCCCATCTATTTCCCATGAAGTGATGGGACCAGATGCCATGATCTTAGTTTTCTGAATGCTGAGCTTTAAGCCAACTTTTTCACTCTCCTCTTTCACTTTTATCAAGAGGCTCTTTAGTTCTTCTTCACTTTCTGCCATAAGGGTGGTGTCATCTGCATATCTGAGGTTATTGATATTTCTCCTGGCAATCTTGATTCCAGCTTGTGCTTCATCCAGCCCAGCGTTTCTCATGATGTACTCTGCATAGAAGTTAAATAAGCAGGGTGACAGTATACAGCCTTGACGTACTCCTTTTCCTATTTGGAACCAGTCTGTTGTTCCATGTCCAGTTCTAACTGTTGCTTCTTGACCTGCATACAGATTTCTCAAGAGGCAGGTCAGGTGGTCTGGTATCCCCATCTCTTGAAGAATTGTCCACAGTTTATTGTAATCCACACAGTCATATATATATGGAATGAAATTCTGGAATGCTACAATGGAATACTACTCAGCCCTAAAAAGAATTTAATAATGCTGTTTGTAGTGACATGGATGGATCTGGAGGGCATTATGTTCAGTGAAATATGTCATAAAGAGAAAGACAAGTACCATATGATATCATTTATGTAAGGAATCTGAAATACAACACAAATGACCTTATCTACAGAACAGAAGGAGACTCACGGACATAGAGAAAAGACTTGTAGTTGCCAAGGGGGAAAGAGGGATGGATTGGAAGTTTCAGATTAGCTGCTGCTGCTGCTAAGTCGCTTCAGTCGTGTCTGACTCTCTGTGACCCCATAGATGGCAGCCCACCAGACTCCCCCATCCCTGGGATTCTCCAGGCAAGAACACTGGAGTGGGTTGCCATTTCCATCTCCAATGCATGAAAGTGAAAAGTGAAGTCACTCAGTCATGTCCGACCCTCAGCAACCCCATGGACTGCAGCCTACCAGGCTCCTCCACCCATGGGATTTGCCAGGCAAGATTAGCAGGTGCAAACTATTATATATAGGACAGATAATCAACAAGGTCCTACTGTATTACACAGGGAAACTATATTCAATATCCTGTGATAAACCATAATGGAAAAGAATATGAAAATATATATATATATAAAACAATACTGAAGCACTTTGCCGTACACCAGAAATTAACACAACATTGAATCAATTATACTTTAGTGAGATAAAAAAAATTAGAAGCCCCAGTTTTAAATGGCAATCATGTATGCAAGAGTCATGCCCATCAGCCACAGATCCAGGTATACTTTTAATCGAGTACCCAACCATGTGCCAGGGAATCTGACATGTACTTTCACATTTCTCATCCATTAAATAGAAGATCAATCACAACAGACATTGTTAAACAGGTCACCAAGGAAGAATCTGTGGAATTTCCTCTCATTCTGGAGACTTCCAAATATAGACTAGTTTCCCATTCTTCTGTACAATGAAGGGTGCTTAGTAATCGTAATTGTTACTGTTGTTGTTGCAGGCATGTCAGACAAAATGTTCCTGGTAAACTAAATGATGTCTCAACAATATGACTGAAAAGCCTGTGTTTGTCTCCCCATCACAATAACATCATAGATCAGTAGGGTGAAACTATCGAGCTATAATACAGAGAATCTTTTAGTAGGATTTTGCATTTTTCGATAGGTTTTGTTAATGTCATATTTGTAAACCCTAAGTGACTTTATCAAGACCCTATAGTATTTTAGCCACATATTCTCACAGATGAGGAGGTAGAATTCAGTTCCATGACCTTTGTAGCAAATACTGGGCTCCTTTCTTTTTGTCTCTCTCACCAGAGACCATACACAGCCTTGGGACACTTCTTAACCTCTCATAGACCCCAGGTTCCTCATCTCCCTCTTGTGTTTAGGAATGCCTATCCATGACCACAGTTTGTGAGGCTCAAATGCAACAATAAAGCATATGAAGTAGCTCTTGATAAACTGTAAGCTGTTTTACACAAGTGATGAAGCCAAGAAGGAATTTGATAAGATGACTTTATTTCTCCTTTCCATTTTCATCAGTCCTAACCAGGTTTCAGGTGAATGAGAAGATTAGCAATTGTTTTGAACGTGCTGATTTTGAGATGCCGCTTTACATCCAAAATATCAAGGAGGTAGGCAAACATAGGAGTCTGAAATTCAATGGGATAGGCCTGGCCTGGGCATAAATTTGAGAGCATCTGTATTTATATGACATTTAGAGCTCAGTTGAGACTGAATAAATATTATCAAGATAATAGGCATGAATAGAGGAGAGTTTCAAGGACTGAGACTGGAGTCTTTAAAATCAAGATTCTGAGGAAGAACCAGCAAGAAAGACTGAGAAAGGGGTGACCAGTGATGCACAAAGAAAATCTGCAGAGTGTTGTGATCTGCAAGAGAAGTCAAAGCATTGGAATTTCCTCTCACTCTGTATATTAGGGAGCCCAGAGTGGTCAAGCCTGCCAGGCTAGGTGGGGAGTAAAAACTGGCACTTGGATTTAACAAAAGGAAAGTCAGTTAATGATCTTGACAAAAACGGGGTTATGGTGGCAAAAAAAGCCCCAGTGAAACGAATTCAAGAAAGAATTCTTGAAGAACTGGAGACAGCAAGTATAGACTTTGGAAGAGTTTTGCTGTAAAGGGAAGCAGAAAGGCAGAGGAAGAAGATGGGGTTGAGAAGTTTTGTGTTCTGGGAATGTTTTGGGTTTTTATGGAGATGTTTATAAGATGTTTGCAGATACTCACTGTATCTGTATCTCTTTATATGCAAATATACAAAGAGTCAAGGCAGGGCATGGGCGAGTTTCGCTCTTGATTTCTCTTTTCAAGAACCTGGTTAGCGACTGTACAAAAAAGAAAGGGAAGAAAACCAAGCCTTACACAGAAACTGATGCACTGTCCCCAGATTCACAGCCAAGAAGCAGATTTTAATTGGCTTCAGACTTTGCACAGAAATGAACCCAAATGGATTCAACTTTACTGAACTATGTATCATTTATTTTGTTACTAAAATAAAAGTATCAGGCAACTGGAAATCAATGAATTGATTTAAATATTATGCAAAAGATGGAGCTATTACTATGGACACATTTTTACGATTTAAAAATCACATTTCAGCATTTCCTTATGTCAGGGGCTATGACAGGGCAGCATTGATTAACACATTCAGACCCAATCATCAAGAAAAAGACTTGGAACTGCAAATTTCTCTTGTAAAAGATGTCTTCTTAGGTCCACACTAAGTTCAAAGTTATTAAATAATGACAGTTGGGTTTGGGATTTTGAGGGCCTGTGATTTGTTTTTAACTTTTTACTATGAAAAATTTTATAATATAAAAAAGTACAGAGAATGGAGGATGACCCTCCCCACCATATACTCAGGACCCAGCTTCGAGATTTTCAGCTCATGGCTAAGTTTATTTCATTTATGGCCTCACTCATCTCTCTCTCCCCATAAACACTGAGACTGTTTTAAAGCAAATTCCAGCTATCATATCATTACATCGATAATTACTTCACTGTGCATGTCTAAAAGAGGAGAAGGACTCCTAAAAAAATCCATATAACTATATTATCATTTTCGTATCTAAAAATTAGTTTCTTAATTCTATTAAATATTCTTCAGGGTTCATATTTCCTCACGCTAAGTCACTTCAGTCATGTCCAACTCTTTGTGACCCCATAGACTGTACCCCGCAAGGCTCCCCTGTCCATGGGATTCTCCAGACAAGAATACTGGAGTGGGTTGCCCTGTCCTCCTACAGGGGGTCATCCCTAACCAAGGATTCTACCTTGTCTCTTGCATCTCCTGCATGGGCAGGCAAGTTCTTTGCCACTAGCGCCACCTGGGAAACCCTCAATGTCCCATAAATGTCTTTTTACAGGCAGCTTGTTTGAATCAAGATCCCAATGAGGTCTACAAATGGACACATCATTTCTGAAAGGGATCAATAGATATTTTTAAGGCAGTTGTGCAAATTACCGGAAACTCTTTTGTATTATGGTGTACAGTATAAAATGTCTTAATTGAAATGGAAACAGTGTGTTTTTAAATACATTTCTAGAAGGTGTAAATGTTAGTGTTAGTCACCCAGTCATGTCTGACTCTTTGCGACCCCATGGACTGTAGCCCACCAGGCTCCTCTGTCCGTGGAATTCTCCAGGCAAGAATATTGGGGTGGGTAGCCATTCCTTTCTCCAGGGGATCTTCTCCACCCAGGGATCAAACACTATCTCCTGCATTGCCAGATTTTTTTACTGTCTGAGCCATCAGGGAAGCCTGTAAGGTGTAATGACTCTTCCAAACACCAAAAAGCGTTTTCTCAAACAAAAAGTAGGAATAGAGTTTGTGTCTGCCAATTGCAAATACATTCACAATTGATATGAAAGTTTTCCATTGAAAATACAAAATCTTAACTGAAATATATCTTTCTTCTAATGGTTGATTTGGCTTTGTGCAGTGAAATATAGCCCATCTATTCTTTCTTCAGCTCAGATCAGTCCTTAGAAACTAGTACTCTCTTACCCTTCAAAAAGAACCAAACAAACCAAAAACAATAGTAATAATTGTTAGGGAAAAAAATTTTTTTTTACTGCGCTGCAAATCTTGTGGGATTTTAGTTCCCTGACCAGGGATAGAAACTGCACACCCTATCTTCAAAGTGCAAAGTCTTAACCACCAGGGAAGTACCAGAAATTTTTTCATATATAAATTCTGACTGATTTGGGGGTATTTGGCTGGAGTGCAATATGGACCATGTGTCTATAACACATAAGATAGTAAAAGTTAAGCAAATAAATATCTTAAATTACGCTTTCTGCTTTCAGTGTCACCATGATAGAGTGTGAGAACCCAAAGGAACCTCGGAGGTCCAGGCCTGTTCAGGAAGAGATGGGGCAACTGAGGCTGAATGACTGGCCTGGGGTCAAAGAGCAGGACAGCTGGGTCCCCTGGCTACCAGCAGACCCTTTGCCCTGCTGCTGCATCACTGTCTGTCCTAAATCACCAGGTTATTTCTGATTCAAAGTCACTTCTTTTGTGTTAAGAGTCTTCTTTCACTACCGATTATTAGAGCAAGACTCGAAAGAACTGCATTTCAATTGTCATTTGTCTTTACTTTCTGTAGTCATTTCAGAGAATGTTGGCAATCATTTTAAATGGTTTGATTTTGTTTCACTATTTAATGTGAACTTTATTTAACAATTAGTCCTACTCAATTTCTATGAAATCCTTTTGGCCAATATGGAATAGGATCCTAGTGTAGTTTTCAAAGCTGGGGAAGTATTTATTCTCTACAAATTACACTTATGTTTATCTTTTAAAACAGTCTGCTGTCATATTTATAGTCTAATAGGACAGCTGGGTCCCCTGGCTACCAGCAGACCCTTTGCCCTGCTGCTGCGTCACTGTCTGTCCTAAATCACCAGTTATTTCTGATTCAAAGTCACTTCTTTTGTGTTAAGAGTCTTCTTTCACTACTGATTATTAGAGCAAGACTCGAAAGAACTGCATTTCAATTGTCATTTGTCTTTACTTTCTGTAGTCATTTCAGAGAATGTTGGCAATCATTTTAAATGGTTTGATTTTGTTTCACTATTTAATGTGAACTTTATTTAACTATTAGTCCTACTCAATTTCTATGAAATCCTTTTGGCCAATATGGAATAGGATCCTAGTGTAGTTTTCAAAGCTGGGGAAGTATTTATTCTCTACAAATTACACTTATGTTTATCTTTTAAAACAGTCTGCTGTCATATTTATAGTCTACACAAAAGTACAGCATCATACTTAGCAACTTTCACTTACAGCAAAGATTCATTATCAACCAACTACAAAAAAAAATTTAAGGAACATCACATAATCTGTTATAATAGCTCCCTCTAGTGAACATTCCCACTATTATTTTTTGAACACCCTTTTGAATTGGATTGATTGCACGCATGCATGTTCAGTTGCTAAGTCGTATTTTCGACCCCACAGATTGTAGCCAGTCAGGCTCCTCTGGACATCCCTTTAGGGCTAATTTAATGGTTCTTATACAACTTCTTAGACATTTTCTTTCTATCATACGTAAAAAAAAAGTTACATCACCAAATGATCTTTTCAGCTCCACATACATCCCCCAAAATTAAACTTATCAACTTTCACTTACAGCAAAGATTCATTATCAACCAACTACAAAAAAAATTTAAGGAACATCACATAATCTGTTATAATAGCTCCCTCTAGTGAACATTCCCACTATTATTTTTTGAACATCCTTTTGAATTGGATTGATTGCACGCATGCATGTTCAGTTGCTAAGTCGTATTTTCGACCCCACAGATTGTAGCCAGTCAGGCTCCTCTGGACATCCCTTTAGGGCTAATTTAATGGTTCTTATACAACTTCTTAGACATTTTCTTTCTATCATACGTAAAAAAAAAGTTACATCACCAAATGATCTTTTCAGCTCCACATACATCCCCCAAAATTAAACTTAACAGCAGAATAGTTTCCAACTAGAAAAGTTTTTTTTTTTCATTCAAGTTGCAACAGGAAAAATGAAAAACAACAACAACAACAACAACAAAGAATCCAACAAATACGATTGATAATAACAACTTGCAATTTATTGAGGATTCATTATGTGGTATGGATTTTGCTCAGCACTTGCATGGGTTATTTAATGTAATTCTTGTATCATTTCATACTGTTAATACTATTACTCTTTCATTTTAGAGATGAAGAAACTAATTCTTCAACCAAAGGACATGTAACCAGCACATGACAGCTGACATTTTAATTTAGGTGGTCTTATTCCACGGTCCATGTTGTTGTTTAGCCACTCAGTCATGTCCAACTCTTTTGTGACCCCATGGACTGTAGCCCGCCAGGCTCCTCTGTTCATGGAATTTCCCAGGCAAGAATACTGGAGTGGGTTGCCATTTCCTCTTCCAGGGGATTTTTGAATTGGATTGATTGCATGCATGCATGCTCAGTTGCTAAATCGTGTCTGAGTCTTTTCGACTCCACAGATTGTAGCCAGTCAGGCTCCTCTGGACATAGGATTTTCCCTTTAGGGCTAATTGAACTCGGGTTCAATCCCTGGGCTTGCCAACCCAGGGATTGAACTGGAGTCTTCTACATTGGCAGGTGGATTCTTTACCACTGACATGTGTCAAGCCACTATTTTATTCTGTTGACAAAGCTGTAGAATAACGCATGTGCCAAATCTGGTTTTTCTCCTAACAGCAAACATGTTCACTAGATTACTTCATTATTATCCATGCTACTTTGCTCATATCGCAGAAGGCTGAAGGTCTTCCTACCCCAGGGTTGTACTTCCCCTCTTTCTGCATACTCACCTGAGTCTGTAACTGCTGCCTAGATAGGAAGTTGTATTAATTAACTCCAGGACTGTGGCAGAATAGATACAAGTTGATCCTGAAACAACTTGTTATGTCAGAAAGTAAGGAAGTTCTTCAAATTTGAAAAAAAAAAACAAAAAAGGAATAGAATAGGAGCATATCACAAGGACACAGGTGCTAGCTTGAGACTTCTCCTGGCAAAACTTGGGACAATTTGATCACCAAAATGATTCATTTTATGGGCTTTCCTAGCAGTCCAGTGGTTAAGACTCTCCGCTTCCAACGCAGGGGTTGCAGGTGCTATTCCTAGTGAGGGAACTAAGACCTTACACACTGTGTGGCATGGTCAAATAAATAAATTAAATTTTTTAAAAATGATTCATTTTAAGCCATTGAAGAATTAAGAATTCATAAGTTCATACTATTAGGCTGGTGCAAAAATAATTATGGTTTTGGACCCTAAGTTTTAAATCATTATAACTCGACTCAATCACATCTTTATTCATCAAAACAGGAACAATTTCAATCAAGACTTTTTTGCAAATGAGAAATAAGTTTGTTTATTCCTATAGCATAAAAATCCATGCTTCAGGATTTGAGGAACTCTTGGAAAGCATTTTCTGCATCCTACTGGTTGTAGAAGTATTTTCCCTGCAAAAGTTGTCGAGACACTTGAAGAAGTGGTAGTCAGTTGGTGAGAGGTCAGGTGAATATGGCGGATGAGGCAAAACCTCGTAGCCCAATTCATTCAACTTTTGAAGCATTGGTTGTGTAACATCTGGTTGGGCATTGTCGTGGAGAAGAATTGGGCCCTTTCTGTTGATCAATGCTGGCTGCAAGCGTTGAAGTTTTTGGTGTACCTCATCATCTTGCTGAGCATACTTCTCAGATGTAATGGGTTCGCTGGGATTCAGACAGCTGTAGTGGGTCAGACCGGCAGCAGACCACCAAACAGTGACCATGACCCTTTTCTTGGTGCAAATTTGGCTTCAGGAAGGGCTTTGGAGTTTCTTCTGAGTCCAACCACTGAGCTGGTCGTTGTATAAAATCCACTTTCCATTGCACATCACTATCTGATTGAGAAAAGGTTTGTTGTTTTGTAGAATAAGATAAGACAACACTTCAAAATGACAGTTTTTTTGATTTGCAGTCAGCTCATGAGACACCCACTTATTGAGCTTTTTTACCTTTCCAACTTGCTTCAAATGCCAAACAACCTTAGAATGGTCAATGCTGAGTTCTTGGACAACCTCATAGAGGTTATAGGAGGATCAGCTACGATGATACTCTCAGCTGGTCATTGTAAGTTTCCAATGGCCGGCCACTGGGCTCCTCATCTTCAAGGCTCTAGTCTCCCTTTGCAAAACTTCCTGAATCCCCACAGCACTGTATGTTTGTTAGCAGTTCCTGGGCCAAATGTATTGTTGCTGTTGCGAGATGTCTCCGCAGTTTCATGACCCAGTTTGAACTAGAATAAGAAAATTGCTTGAGTTTGCTTTTTGTCTAACATCATTTTTATAGTCTAAAAATACACATAAAATAAACAGCAAGTAATAACTCATTAGCAAAGGACATAAAGCAAGAAATATGCATCCAAATGATGTATAACATAACCACATTTAAGAATGTATTCCAATATCAAATGGCAAATTTCAACAATGCAAAACCAAAATTACTTTTGCATCAACCTAATAAAATGGATAAATATAGATAGGCAGGCAGACAGATAAGAAGAAGGGAGGGCTCCAGCTGACAGGAGAATTTTGAGGACAGACTGATAAACGTGGAGGGAGGGCAGGAGTGAAAAATGAGCATTTTGCCACCATCCTAGTAAGACTGAACAAGGCAAGAATAGCAATAGATTTCAAACCTAAGGAGAAATTTTGATGAAGAATAGGATATTTGCATGATTTTAAAAAGTCTTCTCACCTATTCGTTATTAGTTGAAAAGAAGGAAAAAATAGTAATTATTCAATGAAGAAATAAGATAACATCTTGATGTGGTGGCCAAAGATACATCACTATGCAAGAAATGTTTACATGCTGAGGTATGGGAAAGTCATTCTGGCTCATACATGATTTAACTTGAATTTTATGCAAACTAAAACCACTTGTTTGTGGCCTCGCAAACACTGTACATCTGCTTCTGTCATTAAAGAAAAGGGTACACTGATCAGTAGTAAAGGATGTCCATGTTAAAAATAAAGATTAAAGGCCTCTCTTCCTGGGATGCCAGTCCTCCTTCAATGATGACAGGCCCTGCCCAGGTATCAAAACCATACTGATTTGTTGTGCACATGCTGATCTGCATTTTAGGGGTTTTGTGTTTTCGAAATCTTGAAGGAATATATCCCTGACTTGTTGGGTGTTCTTTGCAATGACAAAGTATAAAACTGCTGAAAACCATGCTTCCTAAGAGAGGTTGTCTTCCAGGCTATAGACCTCAGTTTGGCTCAAATAAAACTTCTATTCCAGTTGTGTGTGTGCTCAGTCCCTCAGTTGTGTCTGACTTTTTGGTACCCCATGGACTGTAGCCCACCAGGCTCTCTGTCCATGGGATTTCCCAGGCAAGAATACTGGAGTGGGTTGCCATTCCCTTCTCCAGGGGATCTTCCTGACACAAGGATCAAACCTGTGTCTCTTGCATCTCCTGCTTTAAAAGGTGGATTCTTTACCACTGTGCCACCTGAAAGCACATCTATTCGAGTTATAGATTGCTTATTAATAATTTTCATTGACATCACCAGTGGGGAACAGCTGGGCATCAAGTGCCTTCAGATACAAGACCCTCAGAAGAACATATAGGATTCCAGAGTCGTACACGACTGAGCGACTGAACTAACTAACTAACCTGATAGCAACCACAAGGAAACATAAGAAAAAGACAAAACGGTGAACATTCTGCTCTTTTAAATGGGGAGAGTATACTCTTTAAAACAGTCAAAATCATGAAGGACAAAGGAAGGCTGTGGAATCCATCCAGACTAAAGAGGATGCAGAGACGTGGCAACTAAACGTAACGCCCATTTCTAAGCTTCATTCTGGGTGAGAGAGGGAAGCACTGAAAGGGCATGAATGCATGAGCGCTCAGTCTCTTTTGAGACCCCATGAACTGTAGCCTCCCAGGCTCCTCTGTCCGTGGGATTCTCCAGGCAAGAACACGGGAGTGGGTTGCCATGCCCTTCTCCAGGGGATCTTCCCAACCCAGGAATCAAACCCATGTCTCCTGCATCTCCTGCATTACAGGCAGATTCTTTACCCATTGAGCCACCTGGGAAGCCTGAAAGGTCAATAGGTCAATGCCAAAAATGAAATCTCAACGGTTGATGATAAAACCATCGTATCGTTGAGGACTCACTGAACCTGAGCACTACACTGCAGTTGTGTAAGACAATATCTCATCTGTTAGGACATATACAGGGAAGTACATACCTGGGGCAAAGGGTAATGATGCATGTAATTTATCCTTAAATAATCCAGGAAAAAGGGGTGGTTGGGTGTGTAGATTTATGTTGTTTAATGGTTGCATAGTTTCATTATTGCAATATGAAAAGCATTCTATAAATGGATGGTGGTGACTGGTAGCCCAACAGTATGAATACACTTAATGCCGTTGAGCAGTACACTTGAAAAGGGTTAAGATGGTAAATTTTGGTTTGTGTGTTTTACCACATTTATTTATTTATTTATTTGCTGTAGACCATTTTAAAAGCCTTTACTGAATTTTTTACAATATTACTTCTGTTTTATGTTTTGTTCTTTTGGCCTCAAGGTTTGTGGGAACGTAACTCCCTGACCAGGGATGGAACCCACACGGCCTTCCTTGGAAGGCAAAATCTTAACCACTGGACCTCCAGGGAACTTTCTTTACAGCTATTTTTTAAAATCACATGTGTATGTAGAAAGCACAAATAATCAAAGCAAGTGGGGTAAAAAATTAACAATAGGTAAATTGGGGTGAAGGATATTTGGGCATTCTTCGTACTATTTTTATTCTTGCATTTTTTTAAACTTTGAAAATTTTCCAAATAAAGCTTTATATGTAAATAAAGTGATAGCAAGAAGTCTGGGGTACCTCATGGCTCCGCCTGCCTCCTGGGGAGAGCCCCCTCTGTCAGCAGCAGAAGATGGGGCTGGGACTGAAAGGCTGTGGCTGAACCATGAAAAGATGCGGGATTCTTGGCCTCTGGAGGAGAAGAATTCAGTCTGGGGCCAGAGACCAGCTTGATCACTCAGAGCTTTTGTGTAATAAATTTTTACTAAAGTATAAAGGAGATAGAGAAAGCTTCAGATATAGACATCAGAAGGGGGCAGAAACAATACCTGCCTGTTCGTTTTTAGCTGGATGTTATATAGTTACCTGCAGTCTGCTAATTAAAGGAAGGAAATGTCTCAAAACTCAGAGAATGGCACCAGGCCCTCACCCACAAGATGCATTTTGAGATAATCTTGGCACCAGGTGAGTCATCCTGGGCCATAAATCGATTGACATGAATCTTGAAGAAAGGCAGATTCCCATACAAATATATAGTTTCATTAACATAGATTAAGAGAACAATGTATGAGTATAACATACTGGTTTGTCAAGTCAGTCCTGAGTCTTTAGGCGAACTGACTTGAAGACAGAGTCTGGGGTAAATGCATAGTATATTAACATAGCTTAAGACAAGCATTTCCATAAGAAAAATGCATTGGTAAACTCAAGGTTTGAGAAAAGTTAAGTTCAGGTGGAACCAGGTGTCATTATGGCAACCCAGTATTTTAAGAGAAACCTCTTTTTAAATTTGTATAGAGAAGGGAAAAAGTATATATCACTAGTTTGTTTCCTCCTGCTGCTTAAGAGAGAGATAAAAAACGTCTGACACTTAAAGCCTATTTCCTCCACTTGGAGACCCCTGGCCTTCCTGCCTGTTACCCTCTCAGGACCTGCCACCTGCCCCCATCCTGTGCCTCCAGCTGCACCTCTACATCTCAGACATGAGGCTTAGATGACTTTAATGAACTGACTGGCTCCCCAGGACCTGGATAAGCTCAGGGTGTGTAGTAAAGGGCACCGGACAATGAACAGTGAATCCTGTCCATTGAAGTGGCGTTGTGGCTCCAGGGATGGGTGCCGTGGCCAGAGAGAATCCCAGTGTGTCTGGGGCAGGAACACCTGAATTTGTCTAAGTCACCTTCTACTTTTATGTGGTATATCCACCACTTCTCAGAACAGGGCCGCCAATCAAACAAGATGTCTCTAGGGATATAGCCACAGAGGATTTGAAACCTTCCGCGCGTGTTATCTTTTCTCCTCAATGCTTATGGTTTTCTCCTCAATGCTTATGGTACATGCTCTGTGATGTTCTAGGTACATGCGTTTGGTACACGCTTTGTGACGTTGTAGGAAAAGTAAAGGTAAGGGTGTGGGGGGAGGGAGAGAAGGGGAGTGAAGTGGAGGGGAGAGGAGAGGAGACATGGGCAGTGTTCTTTCTAGCAGGATGGAAACACATACCAATGATGACTTTTAAAAGTCTGCAGTGTAAAGACCTCCCTCGTGGTCCAGTGATTAAGACTCCCCCTTCCAATGCAAGGGATGAGGGTTCAATCCCTGGAGGAGGAGCTGAGATCCCATATGCTTCTAGGCCAAGAAATAAAAAAACCCACAAAACAGAAGCAATATTGTAACAAGTTCAATAAAGACTTTAAAAAGGGTCCACATCAAAAAAATCTTAGGACTTCCCTAGCGGTCCAGTGGTTAAGAATCTGTGCACCAATGCAGGGGACTCAGGTTCAATCCCTACTCCAGGAAGATTCCACATGCTGTGGGGCAATGAAGCCCCTGACCCACAACTACTGAGCCCTCCCACTGCAATTACTGAAGCCTGTGTGCCCTAGAGCCTGTGCTCCACACAACAGAAGCCACCGCAATGAGACCCCTACACAGTGAAACTAGAGAGTAGCCCCTGTTTGCTGCACTGGAGAAAGCCCAGGAAAGCCCAGGGCAGCCAAAGAAAAAAAATCTGTAGCGCTGACTCACAACTAGAATACCTTTCATCTTGTAATATGCTTTGCAGTTTCCAAGTAATTCCAAACCTGTATTTTCTCTTCCAAAGAGCTCTGTAAGACAATGGGGTCAGGCAACATTACCCCCATTTCAAAGATGAGAAAACTGGTTCAAAGATGAGAAAACTGGTTCAAAGAAGGTGAATGACCAACTTATAGATATACTTAACATACTTATGATGTTTTAAACAAAATATAATGAACATAATTTATTCCTGATGATTCTGAGCATTTTAAAGGGCCAAATGCTCTAAAGGACCTATGCCATCACAACTGTTTACCTTGGAGGGTGCTGAGATGGGTAAAGCTTATTGCATCTTGGCTATAGGACACCCCCTCTTCCCTCCCCTGCAATCCTGACTGCCAAGTCCTGCTGGAGAAGATCGCTGCCACTGTAAATCCAAGGTCACCGGCCAGACTACCTGACCATCCCACAACTACCTATCACCTGATCCCATCAACCATTGAAACCTTCCACCTCAGCCAACCCACCAAAATGGCTTCTGCCACAGTTCCTGTACCCGCCTGGCCAATAAATTCAATGAATGCTTTTCAGTCCTTATATCCTTCATTTCTAATCCCTGGTGGCTCAGTGGTAAAGAATCTGCCTGCAGTGCAGGAAACACAGGTTTAATCCCTGATCCAGGAAGATCCCACATGCCTTGGAGCAACTGAGCCCTGTGCCACAACTATTGAGCCTGTGCTCTAGAGCCTGGGGGCTGCAACTGCTTTGCTCATGTGCTGCAATTCCCAAAGCCCACACACCCTAGAGCCCTTGTTTAGAAACAAGGGGGGACATCGCAATGAGAACCTTGTGCGCTGCAATTAGAGAGTAGACCCCACAAGACACAACCAGAGAAAAGCCAGCCCAGCAACAAAGATCTAGGGCAATCAATAAACAAGTAAATAAAATGGAAATGATAGCAATTTCCACCTATGAGGATGCCAGTGTGGCATGTGTAGGTGAAAGAGCTTTGTAAACGACAGCAATCTGAATTTTTATTGACAGCTATTGTTGCTCTTATGAGAACATTTTGATGGTAAAATGTTTACAGTCATGTATTCCTTCTATTCGGAACACTTTTCTTAAAACTTACCCAAATTTTTCCTGTTAAAATTGAAATCCACTCTTCTTAGTGAAAATAGATGCATCCATTCAGCATCACTCACAGAGCATCCTGCCAAAACCACAGATCCGATCATGCTTATGCTGGAAGGGAACATGCCAGTTTGTCCAGCCTGCTCATTTCACAGGTGAGAAAACGAACATTCATGGTGATGACCCATCAGCCAAGATGATACAGCTGGTAGGGGAGAGCCTGAACTGAAACCTAAGTCTGTGGACCCCAGGTCAAGGTCTATAACATTATACTATCTTAGAAAGAAGGGAAAAAAAGTTCTATAATCAAGAATAATCAAGACACCTGGTGTCTCTGTTGTTTTATCAGATTGTGATAATCTTGTGTACCCCTAGGAATATAAACTCTTCAAGATATTGATTCATGTTATGAGAAAAAGGCTTGCAGAGTTAAAATTATAAAATAATAGATAATTTTATATTAAGCTGGATTGTTTACAGAGACTTTCTCAAAGCTTTGTACCAATATCAAATTATCATCTAAGAGAAAGCAGAATTTCCCGAAAACGTTTGACCCTATTTTGCTGTGCTAAGTCACTTCAGGTGTGTCCGACTCTATGCAACCGTATGGACTGTAGCTCGCCAGGCTCCTCTACCCATGGCACTCTCCAGGCAACAATACTGGAGTGGGTTGCCATGCCCTCATCCGGGGGTTCTTCCCTTTATTTTAGTACACAGACTTCATAACCAGATGACCTTTATTCAAGCTATGAAACTGTATCATCTTGGAAAAATTACTTAACCATTCTGTACCTCCATTTCTGAATCTGAGATGTTGAGATAATTTGTTCAAAGAGTTAAGAAACATGAAGCATTTGGAACAATACTTGGCTCCTAGTAAACACTAGAAAAATGTCTGCTCTTGTCATATCTTTGTTGCTATATTATTGCTATTGTTATTCCAACGATTATTTTAGAGAAATGCACATTAGCATCTCTGTGATCTAGATCAAGTGTAGCAACTTGAGAAACTTCTCCAGGTCAATGGTCACCCAATATGATGGATCTTCAAAGTCAAGTTCCCAGCCCTCCCACCTGAGATCCTGATGCAACTGATCTGTGATGGGGCCAAGGAATTTGCAACAATATTTTAAACACCTCAGATGATTCTAATACTCACTTAGGTTTGAGGTCCACTAATCATGCAGCCATGAAATTAAAAGATGCTTACTCCTTGGAAGAAAAGTTATGACCAACCTGGATAGCATATTCAAAAGCAGAGACATTACTTTGCCGACTAAGGTCCGTCTAGTCAAGGCTATGGTTTTTCCTGTGGTCATGTATGGACGTGAGAGTTGGACTGTGAAGAAGGCTGAGTGCCGAAAAATTGGTGCTTTTGAACTGTGGTGCTGGAGAAGACCCTTGAGAGTTCCTTGGACTACAAGGAGATCCAACTAGTCCATTCTGAAGGAGATCAGCCCTGGGATTTCTTTGGAAGGAATGATGCTAAAGCTGAAACTCCAGTACTCTGGCCACCTCATGCGAAGAGTTGACTCATTGGAAAAGACTTTGATGCTGGGAGGGATTGGGGGCAGGAGGAGAAGGGGACGACCAAGGATAAGATGGCTGGATGGCATCACTGACTTGATGGACATGAATCTGAGTGAACTCTGGGAGTTGGTGATGGACAGGGAGGCCTGGCGTGCTGCGATTCATGGGGTCACAAAGAGTCAGGCATGACTGAGCGACTGAACTGAACTGAATCATATAACAGGGCTTCTCTGATTAGCTCAGATGATAAAGAACCTGACTGCAATGCAGGAGACCTGGGTCAGGAAGATCCCCGAGAGAAGGGAATAGCTGAAAGTGTCAGTCACTCAACTCTTTGAAACCCCATGGACTGTAGCCCAGCAGGCTCCTCTGTCCATGAGATTTTCCAGGCAAGAATCCTGGAGTGGGCTGCCATTTCCTTCTCCAGGGGATCTTCCCAACCCAGGAATTGAATCCGTGTCTTCTGTGTCTCTTGCATTGCGGGCAGATTCTTTAACACTGAGCCGTCAGGGAAGCCAGGGCTACCCACTCCAGTATTCTTGCCTGGAGAATTCCATGGACAGAGGGGCCTGGCAGGCTATAGTCCACGGGGTTGCAAAGAGTCACACACGACAGTGACTAACACACACACACACAATCATATAATAACAGTGCTGTTTCTTTACGCTTCTCACTTAAGGCCTGTATTTCAAAATTTTAGGAAATATTTTCCTCTTCATTTGTGTGAACTTTGAAGATTTAAAGGGAGATGGGAGAGACAGGCTAGAAACCGAGCAAGTCTAGTGGACTTGTCTGTGATACCACTGAGCCAACCTGTCTGTTACCTAGTCATTAGGCATCGCAGTGGTATAAAGCAGCTAATGAGGAAATTTGGGTCAGGTCTTCCAAAAGGGTTAGCCTTTCATGGAACAAAGAAGGTCAAAAGAATAGATGACTGCCTTTCACTGTTTGAAGACGTGGGCAACTTCCCTGCCATGCCTGTTACGACATTGCAATGCCAGCAGCAACAAGAGATGGTGACTATTTCCCCAAAGTCTCACCCACACAATGAACTGTCAGACCTTTGGGTTTTTGCCTGTCAGTATAAAGTGTGGTGTGTCAGTAGAGGGGATATTATTTTTTAAATTTTAAATATAGTATATTATGTTGTATTTCTTTAAAGTCTTTATTCGGAGAAGGAAATGGCAACCCACTCCAGTATTCTTGCCTGGAGAATCCCATGGACAGAGGAGCCTGGCAGGCTACAGTCCATGGGGTTGCAAGAGTTGGACATGACTTAGTGACTAAACCACCACCACCAAAGTCTTTATTGAATTTTGTTACCATATTGCTTCTCTTTTAGTTTTAGTTTAGTTTTAGTTTAGTCAGATCCAAAGGTCTGACAGTTCATGTTTTAGTTTTTTGGGCTGCAAGACTTGTGGGATCTTAGCTCCCCAACCAGGGATCAAACCCATACCCCCTGCATTGGAAGGCAAAGCCTTAACCACTGGTGTGCATGCTCAGTTGCTTAAGTAGTGTCCAATTCTTTGCAACCCCATAGACTATAGCCCACCAGGCTCCGCTGTCCATGGGATTTCCCAGGCAAGAATACTGGAGTAGGTTGCCGTTTCCTACTCCATGGGATCTTCCCAATCCAGGGATCGAACCCGAGTCTTCTGAGTCTCCTGCATTAGCAGGCAGATTCTTTATTACTGAGCTACCTGGGAAACCTCTTTACCACTGGACTGCCAGGGAAGTCCTTGTCAATATAGTTTTAATTTGCATGGTCCCTTCAGGGGCTCAGGGACCTTTGTATTTATTTTTCTGTGAACTATACATCTTTTCACTACAGGTACTCCGTGCTTTCCAACAGTTTGCTCTACGCTACTTCACTTATAGGAAAGATCTACATTAATACCTGCTTTTGCTAACTAAGAGAAATTCAAAGAGGATTTTCCCTTTCACACACACACACACACACACACACACACACATACAAAGCCAGAAAAAAGAAATAATGTTTAGCATTTGCTTTGCAGCCAAATCCCAATACTTTGGCCACCTGATGTGAAGAGCTGACTCATTTGAAAAGACCCTGATGCTGGGAAAGACTGAAGGCAGGAGGAGAAGGGGACGACAGAGGATGAGATGGTTGGATGGCATCATTGACTCAATGGACATGAGTTTGGGTAAACTTTAGGAGTTGGTGATGGACAGGGAGGCCTGGCATACTGTAGTCCATGCGGTCACAAAGAGTCGAACACGACTGAGTGACTAAACTGAACTGAACTGAACTGAACTTGCAGCCAGAGACTGTAGAAGCAGAGTTCACCCCCAGCAGTGAGAGCTACACCGCCAAGCTCCTGCCCTGGGAATTCCAGTCAGTGTCAGCTGCCAGAGCTCTGAACTGCCTCCATGAGTATCTGTGCTTTATCCCAACTTATTTTGTGCATTTTTAGCTTAGGATACAAGATGTGTCCTAAGATAATTACTTCTTCAAATTACATCATTTTGGTTTACTCATAAAAGGTTTCATTGCAAAAAAAAAAAAAAAAGTTTCAGGGGTTTCCCTGGTGGTCCAGTGGTTAAGAGTCCACCTTTCGATGCAGGAGACACGGATTCCATCCCTGGTTGGCAAACTAAGATCCCACAAGCTGTGGAACAACTGACCCTCAGGCACAACCAGAGTTCACGCACCACAACGAAAGATGCCCCACGGCTCAAGGAAGAACTGACAGACTACATTTTTTTTTAAGTTTCATATGAATATTCTAAGATACCAAGGTCAAGAATCCTTTGCCAGATGGCTAATAAACACATGAAAAGGTGCTCAACATCGCTCATTATTAGAGAAACGCACATCAAAATTACAATGACATATCACCTCACACTGGTCAGAATAGCCATCATCAAAAAATCTACAAACAATAAATGCTGGAGAGGGTGTGGAGAAAAGGGAACCCTCTTGCACAGTTGGTGGGAATGTAAATTGATACAGCCACTGTAGAGATTTCTTAAAATCTAGGAGCAAAACTACCATATGACCCAACAACACCCAAACTGGGCATATACCCTGAGAAAACCATAGTTGAAAAAGACACATGTACCCCAATGTTCATTGCAGCTGTATTTACAATAGTTAGGACATGGAAGGAGAAGGCAATGGCATCCCACTCTGGTACTCTTGCCTGGAAAATCCCATGGGCGGAGGAGCCTGGTAGGCTGTAGTCCATGGGGTCGCGAATAGTCGGACAAGACTGAGCGACTTCACTTTCACTTTCACTTTCACTTTCACACATTGGAGAAGGAAATGGCAACCCACTCCAGTGTTCTTGCCTGGAGAATCCCAGGGACGGGGGAGCCTGGTGGGCTGCTGTCTATGGGGTCGCACAGAGCCGGACACGACTGAAGCGACTTAGCAGCAGCAGCAGGACATGGAAGGAACCTAGATGTCCATCACCAAATGAATGGATAAAGAAGCTGCGGTACATATATACAATATTTATGCAGCCATTAAAAAGAAAAAAATTTGAGTCAGTTCTAATGAGGTGGATGAATATAGAGTCTATTATACAGAGTGAACTCAGAAAGAGAAAAACATATCGTATATTGACACACATATATGGAATCTATAAAGATGATACTTATGAATCTATCTGTAGGGGAACAGTGGAGACACAGAAATAGAGAATAAACTCATGGACACAGCGGGGGAAGGAGAGGCTGGGGAGAATTGAGAGAGTAGCGTAGAAATATATACAATACCATGTGTAAAATAGATAGCCAATAGGAATTGCTGTATGACACAGGGCGCTCAAACCAGTGCTCTGTAACAACCTAGAGGGGTCGGATGGGATGGGAGGCGGGAGGGAGATTCAGGAGGAAAGGACATATGTATATCTATGGCTAATTCATATTGCTGTATAGCAGAAACCAACACAATTGTAAAGCAATTATCCTCCAATTAAAAATAAATAAATTTTTTAAAAACTACAATATTAAATAAAACTCAGTAAACAATGGGAAAATTTTTTTTATCCTTTGTCAAGAATATAAACTGTTCCACATAAGTTCATAAACCACTGAAAGAGTTATAGAAATAAAACAAAATGTAGCAGTTTTCAGGATCATGTGCCCTTCCTGTTGCTAGGGAAGCCACAAGGCACCAAGAAGACTGTTTAGCCATTCCTAACTGCAGCTGGTCTCCACCTTCAAGGGTCTATATTATCTGTCACTCCCTTAATCTTGGGTACAGACAAACAGATTGGCTTGAAAATATTATCTTTCGCCATATGTCCACAAAGCAAACTGTCTAGCCCAGGAGACTCAGGTTCGATCCCTGGGTTGGTAAGATCCCTTAGAGGAGGAAATGGCAACCCTCTGCAGTATTCCTGCCTGGATAATACCATGGACAGACGAGCCTGTGGGCTACAGTCCGTGGGGTTGCTAAGAGTCAGGCAAGACTGAGCGCACAAGCATGATACAATTATGTCAGGTTCAAAAAGAATTGTTTTTAACTCTATTTTGTCATTATTTTGCTAATTGTATTGCTCCCCAAAATTAGTACTTTGTTGTTAAACTTTATGGAGGAGCATGTGTCATTTAAAGCAAAACTGGGATTGAACCCAGCATGGGAGAAGACACTAGCTTCAGGCGATAGGAAATCACTCTATCCACTTTGGGCTTACTCACTAGAAGGTATTTGAGAGTTATTATATTGATTATAATACCATAAATAACTGTAAAATAATGGACTTTTTCCCGGGCACACACGTCCTTTTTTTCTCTCTTTTATTCTAATGCGCTAGTAAGCAGAAAGGACACTTTTCTCCAGCTACTCCATCCATGTGGGCTTTCATCCAATAAAAGGGACAGACACTAAAGAATGATCATACAGAACACTAAATATATCATTTCCCATTAGCACAGAACACAGCCTATTCCTGGTAGTGGAAATTAGGCCATGCTAATGTGAAAGCCCAATAATGAGAGCATAAAAATTAACACACAGCTCTACGATGGGTCTCAAGTTTCCAAGAATCAACTTAATTCTCTTTTTAATATAATAACTGGTAGAAGAAGCAAAGCTTTTGGTGAAAGATGAAGAAAGAACCATGTGACGTTAATTTTATGTGACAACTTGGCTAGCCATGGTACCCAGATGTTGCTGTTTAGTTACTAAGTCATGTCCAAATCTTTGGCAACCCCTTGGACTTAGCTCTGTTGGTAAAGAATATGTCTGCAGTACAGGAAACCTGGGTTCGATCCATGGGTCAGGAAGATCCCCTGGAGAAGGAAATGGCAACCCACTCCAATATTCTTGCCTGCAGAATCCCATGGACAGAGGAGCCTGGCAGTCTACAGTCCATGGGGTTGCAAGAGTTGGACACAACTTAGCAATTAAACCACCACCATGGACTATAGCCCACAAGGCTCCTCTGTTCTTGGGATTTCCCAGGCAAGAATACTGGAGTGGGTTGCCATTTCCTTCTCCAGGGGAAGTTCCAGACCCGAGGATGGAACTGGCATCTCCTACTTGGCAGGCAGATTCTTTACCATGGAGCCATCAGGGAAGCCCCCAGGTACCGAGATATTTGGTCAAATGTTATTCTAGATGTTTCTGTGAAGACATTTTTTGGATTACATTAACATTTCAATCAGTAAATTTTGGTAAAAGTAGACTACTCTCTTGTAATGTAGGTGGGCCTTATCTAGTCAGTTGAAGGCCTTAGTGACAGACCTTCCCCAAAGAGGCAGTTTTGCCAGCAGACTACTTTGGCACCTGAACTGCTGTTTCACCTCTTCCCCAGGTCTCCAGCCTGCCAGCCAAACTTGCAGATTTTGAACTTGCTAGCTGCCACCATTACATGAGCCAATTCCTTTAAGTAAATCTCTTTCTCTTTCCCTCTTTCTTTCTTTCTTTTTTTTTGAATTATTTATTTATTTTTGGCTGTGCTGGGTCTTTGTTGCTGTGCACGGCTTTCTCTAGTTGCAGTGAGTGGGGGGGCTATTTTTTTGCAACATGTGGGCTTCTTAAATGGCAGCCCGCTCCAGTGTTCTTACCTGGAGAATCCCAGGGTCGGGGGAGCCTGGTGGGCTGCCGTCTATGGGGTCACACAGAGTCGCACACGACTGAAGCGACTTAGCAGCAGCAGCAGCGGGGTGGTGGCTTCTCTTGTTGCAGAGCAGCACAGGCTCTGGGGTGCATGGGCTTCAATAGTTGCAGCCCTTGGGCTTAGTTGCTCCACAGTATGTGACATCTTCCCGGACCAGGGATTAAACCTCATCTCCCCTGCACTGGAGAAGGAAATCACAACCCACTCCAGTATCCTCGCCCGGAAAATTCCATGGATGGTGAAGCCTGGCAGTCCATGGGGTTGCAAAGAGTCAGACATGACCGAGCAACTTCACTTTCACTTTCTTCCCACTCATTCCCCTTCCCCTCGCCTTGGCAGGCAGAATTTCACCCACTCGACCACCACGAAAGTCCCTCCTTCCCTCTTTCTATATCTGCAGATCTATGCTATTGGCTTTCTTTATCTGGAGAACCCTGACTAATACGAATAGTAGGGGGTTTGCCAGTAACATTTGGAAGTAGGAGTGTGGGAGAGAATAAGGAAGGAGCCTCAGAAGGAAGTCACGACTCACTGAGCAGCTCCTGTATCTGTAATGAGTCGGAGAACCACACAGACCAGCTGAGGCACCTTCTGGCTGTGACACAGGCATCATCCTCAGACCAAACCACTCGCTTACTACACAGCCAGCACACAGTAAGAGGGGGCTCAGAGTGACTCAGCCCTGTTCACTGCAAAGACCTGAGCTCTCCCTAGCTGTTCCTGCTTGGCTGCTTGAATTTATGCAAGTGTAGGGGAGGNTAGACCAAACCACTCGCTTACCACACAGCCAGCACACAGTAAGAGGGGGCTCAGAGTGACTCAGCCCTGTTCACTGCAAAGACCTGAGCTCTCCCCAGCTGTTCCTGCTTGGCTGCTTGAATTTATGCAAGTGTAGGGGAGGAAAAATAATTTTCCCTCTACCCTTCCAGTTTCTTGGCTGAGACCTTTCTCTAAGAAAGATTAACAGAAAAGAAATTAATGAGTATGCCTGGCAGCTCCACAAGGTATGAGATTCAAAGCCTTTATGGCTTTTTGACAAAGAAACAGTAAATATGTGAAAAGTTAATGAGACAAAGGAGTTTATGCTAGGGGTAGTGCAATGGTGACATTGCATTGCTGGAAAAAGTTTGCATAGTCAAGACTATGGTTTTTCCAGTAGTCAAGTATGGATGTGAGAGTTGGACTATAAAGAAGGCTGAGGGCTGAAGAACTGATGCTTTTGAAGTGTGGTATTGGAGAAGACTCTTGAGTCCCTTGGACTGCAAGGAGATCCAACCAGTCAATCTGAAAGGAAATCAACCCTGACTATTCATTGGTGGGACTGATGCTGAGGCTGAAGCTCCAATATTTTGGCCACCTGATGCGAAGAACTGACTCAATGGAAAATACCCTGATGCTGGGAAAGAGTGAAGGCAGGATGAGAAGGGGACAACAGAGGATGAGATGGTTGCATGGCATCACCGACTCAATGGACATGAATTTGAGCAAGTTCCGGGAGATGGTGATGGACAGGGAAGCCTGGCATGCTGCAGTTCATGGGGTCACTAAGAGTCAGACATGACTGAACAGTTAGTACAATGATGAAACAGGAACAAAGGTTGTCATTTAAGGCTATATAAGGCTTCATATATATATATATATATAGTCTAGTCATATATATATATGACTCTCTCTATATATATAAGTCACATATATATATATAGTCTAGTCAAGGCTATGGTTTTTCCTGTGGTCATGTATGAATGTGAGAATTGGACTGTGAAGAAAGATGAGCACCGAAGAATTGATGTTTTTGAACTGTGGTGTTGGAGAAGACTCTTGAGAGTCCCCTGGGCTGCAAGGAGATCCAACCAGTCCATTCTGAAGGAGATCAGTCCTGGGTGTTCATTGGAAGGAATGATGCTAAAGCTGAAACAATACTTTGGCCACCTCATGTGAAGAGCTGACTCATTGGAAAAGACTCTGATGCTGGGAGGGATTGGGGGCAGGAGGAGAAGGGGATGACAGAGGATGAGATGGTTGCATGGCATCACCGACTCAATGGACGTGAGTCTGAGTGAACTCTGGAAGTTGGTGATGGACAGGGAAGCCTGGCATGCTGCAGTTCATGGGGTCACAAAGAGTCAGACATGACTGAATGACTGAACTGAACTGAAGGCTTCCTAGGTCACACTAGTGGTAAAGAATCTGCCTGCCAGTGCAAGAGACGTGAGAGACACAGGTTCAGTCCCTCAGTGGGGAAGATCCTCTGGAGGAAGAAATGGAAACTCACTCCATTCTTGCCTGGAAAAATTTCATGAACAGAGGCACCTGGCAGGGTACAGTCTGTGGGGCCGCAACAGAGTCGGCCACGGCTGAGCACGTACACACACACGAGCCTTCTTGGCCCTGAATTTCCTCTCTCTGGTGATAAAGATGTCTTCTACCTTCCTGGTACCTCTCATGTGGGAGATTTACTCCTTCTTTTGGGGAGATAAAAGAGGATCACAGGGCCCTTCTTGAACTGGCTGTTTCTCAAGTACCTTTAATTCAAAATAATCAATATTGCCAAATGGCATGGTTTGGGGTGACATGTTCTGAACCCCTGACCAAGTCAGCTCTGGTTCCACTCCTGTCTGCCACCTCCTTTCCCATCATCACTATCATTCCTACCACCTGATGATAGAATGGGTTTCTTCAGTTTCACCCTTGGCGATCGTCCATGGGTGTGATGTGACATGTGTCCTCTAGCTTTATCCTTTCTTGACATTTCTCCAAACAGGTCTCACTCTCTAGTCCCATCCCTGGGATGTTGACCATTCATTAACAAGAGACTCATACCTGCTTACTAAATCTTAGCAGCAGCGTCTTTCTTCATTTTAGGCTGAAACGAAGATCATGGCATCCGGTCCCATCACTTCATGGGAAATAGATGGGGAAACAGTGGAAACAGTGTCAGACTTTATTTTTTGGGGCTCCAAAATCACTGCAGATGGTGACTGCAGCCGTGAAATTAGAAGA
>SJYT01003322.1:75599-102721 GCA_006410635.1 Cephalophus harveyi
TTCTAACTGTTGCTTCCTGACCTGCATATAGGTTTCTCAAGAGGCAGGTCAGATGGTCTGGTATTCCCATCTCTTTCAGAATTCTCCACAGTTTATTGTGATCCACACAGTCAAAGGCTTTGACATAGTCAATAAAGCAGAAATAGATGTTTTTCTGGAACTCTCTTGCTTTTTCAATGATCCAGCGGATGTTGGCAATTTGATCTCTGGTTCCTCTGCCTTTTCTAAAACCAGCTTGAACATCTGGAAGTTCATGGTTCCATACTGCTGAAGCCTGGCTTGGAGAATTTTGAGTATTACTTTACTAGTGTGTGAGATGAGTGCAGTTGTGAGGTAGTTTGAGCATTCTTTGGCATTGCCCTTCTTTGGGATTGGATTGAAAACTGACCTTTTCCAGTCCTGTGGCCACTGATGAGTTTTCCAAATTTGCTGGCATATTGAGTGCAACACTTTCACAGCATCATCTTTCAGGATTTGAAATAGCTCCACTGGAATTCCTTCACCTCCTTTGTACGTAGTGATGCTTTCTAAGGCCCACTTGACTTCACATTCTAAGATGTCTGGCTCTAGATGAGTGATCACACCATCGTGATTATCTTGGTCGTGAAGCTCTTTTTTGTACAGTTCTTCTGTGTATTCTTGCCACCTCTTCTTAATATCTTCTGCTTCTGTTAGGTCCATACCATTTCTGTCCTTTATTGAGCCCATCTTTGCATGAAATGTTCCCTTGGTAACTTTAATTTTCTTGAAGAGATCTCTGTGCTTTCCCATTCTGTTGTTTTCCTCTATTTCTTTGCATTGATCGCTGAAGAAGGCTTTCTTATCTCTTCTTGCTATTCTTTGAAACTCTGCATTCAGATGCTTATATCTTTCCTTTTCTCCTTTGCTTTTTGCTTCTCTTCTTTTCACAGCTATTTGTAAGGCCTCTGCAGACAGCCATTTTGTTTTTTGGCATTTCTTTTCCATGGGGATGGTCTTGATGCCTGTCTCCTGCACAATGTCACGAACCTCAGTCCTCATTCATGCTTTTATGGGAAAATCAGGTTTTTAAATTTTTATTCTATTTACATTCTTTTTATTTTTACATAAATAAATGTTATGTGGCAAGATGTTGATTTTAATTTTGAGTCATATTCTGAAAAAGTGATTTTTGATCACAGACATCTATATGATGTTCTGGAAAAGGCAAAACTACAAAGAAGGTAAAGATGATTGCCAGAAGTTAGTGGAGAGACATGAGCTGTCAGAGCACAGAAGATTTTTAGAACAGTGAAATTATTCTGTATTGTATTATAATGGTATATATGTGGCATTATACATTTGTTCAAATTCATAAAATGTAGACCAAGAGTGAACCCTAATCTAAGTTATGAACTTTGGATAACAATGATATGTCGAAATGGGCTCACTGATTGTAACCACTCTGATGTGGGATGTTGACTGTGGGGGTGGTTGGTGGGAAGGAACAAGGCATATATGAAAACTATTTTCTGCTCAGTTTTATTGTGCTTCAAAACTGCTCTAAAAAATAAGGTCTATTTGTTATGTGATTTCTCTCCTCTTAAACTTTTATTATGAGTTTTTTTCAAAAATAACAAAAGTAGAAAGAATAGAATGAACCCATCAAGCCAGCTTCAGTAATTATCAACATGTAGTCAATCTTATTTGTACACCCATTCATTTCTCTCCACCTGCTCCACTGTGTTGTTTGGAAACAAATCCCAGACATCAAACCATCTCATCAAGCCAGGTGAAAAAGACTGAATCAAGTGTAGCAGAGATGCACTGTAACATAAGATTTCAAAAGTTCTCACCATTTTCCTCATTATGCAATAACAGCTGAAAATGGAAATTTCAGAATGACTTCATATTCAGTCATGTAAGCTAATCGTGTGTACTAGTTCAATATGAATTGTTTTCATGTGGTTTGCCCTTTTAAAAATTGAACTATATAGTTGATTTACAGTTTTATATTATTTTTAGGTGTATAGCCAAATGACTCAGTATTTTTACAGATTACACTTTTTATAAAACAGTGCCTATAATTCCTTGTGCCATACAGTATATTCTTGTTGCTTACATATGTTAGATAGTAGTTTGTATGTGTTAATCCCATACTCCAAATTTGTCTCTCCCTTCTTCCATTTCCACTTTGGTAACCACAAGTTTTTTCTATATCTGTGAGTCTTCTTCTCTTTTGCATATTAGACCTTAATTTGCATTATTTTTTAGATTCTATATATAAGTGATATCACACAGTATTTGTCTTTCTCTTTCTGTCTTATTTTACTAGCATAATATTCTCTAGTCCCATCCACATTGCTGCAAATGGCAGAATTTTATTCTTTTTTATGACTGAGCACTATTCCTTTGTAAAACTGTATACCACATCTTCTTTATCCATTCATCTGTTGATGAGCACTTGGGTTGCTTCTATGCCTTGACTTTTGCAAATAGTGCTGCTATGAACTTTGGAGCGCATGTATCTTTTCAAATTGGTGTTTTTGTTTTCTTCCAATATTTACCAACGAGTGAAATCGCTGAATCATATGGTAGTTCCACTTTTTGTTTTTTGAGAAACTTCCATACTGTTTTCCTCAGTTAATTGGCTGCCCCAATTAACATTCCCACCAGCAGTATACAAGGAATTCCTTTTCCCCACATGCTCACTAACTTCTGTCATTTGTAGGTTTTTTGACAGTAGCCATTCTGACAGGTTTGAGGTGATATCTCAATGCTTTGGTTTGTGTTTCTCTGTGTGTGCTTAGTTGCTCAGTACTGTCTGGCTGTTTGTGACCCCATGGACTGCAGCCCGCCAGCCTCCTCTGTCCATGGGGATTCTCCAGGCAAGAGTACTGGAGTGGGTTGCCATGCCCTCCCCAAGGGGATCTTCCCAACCCAGGGATTGAACCCGGGTCTCCCTCATTGCAGGAGATTTCTTTACCATCTGATCATTTCTCTAATAATTAGCAATGCTGAACATCCTGTGCCTATTAGCCCTCCATATGTCTCCTTTAGAAAAATGTCTATACAAGTCTTCTGCCCATTTTTTGATTGAGTTGCTTGGGTTTATATATATATATGTATATGTATATATATATATATATATTGAGTTCTATGATCTGTTTTAGATTTTGGATATTGACCCCATATTAATGATATTATTTGTAAATATTTTCATTCAGTAGGCATTTTTGTTTTGCCAAGACCTGTGTTGAAACATCAAAAGCAAAAAACTTTTAAGTTTAATTAGGTCACATTTGTTTATTTTTGTTTTCTGTATTTCTTTTGCCTTAGGAGACAGATCTGTGTGTGTGTGTGTGTGTGTGTGTGTGTGTGTGTGAGAAACAGTGTTCTGCCTATGTTCTCTTCTAGGAGTTTTATGGTTTCAGGTCTTACATTTAGGTCTTTAAACTGTTTTGAGTTTATTTTTGTACACGGTGTGAGGGAATGTTCTAATTTCATTCCTTCAGATGTAGTTGTCCAGCTTTCCCAGCACTACTTCTTAAAGAAACTCTTCTCTATTGTATATCTTTGCCTTCTTTGTCACAGATTAATTGACCATTCACACGTGGGTTTATTTCTGGACTCTGTATTCTGTTTCATTTATCTACTTGTCTGTTTTTGTGCCAGTATTTTAGATTTCTTTATTCTATGTCTAAAATTTTTTGGACAGTTTTTCCCTAAATCTACAGTATCGCCACCTTTCCCAACCTCCAAATTTAATTTTTTCTATAACTCTCAAGACAAAAATCTATCTGTAAAAATTGGGAAGTGTTATGACCATTGTAATGACAAGGGAATAATTTACAAGAACTCTGAAAAACAAAACACTATAAAATACTGCCTACATTTTCTTATGATCCTTAAAAATGTTTTAAGAAGTAAGTAAAGCCCAGGCTTTTATTATCATATTTTCTTTGGCACCAGGACATCTCTTTATGGGCAGAGTTCTTATTTACCACTTAAGTAAGCTGTTACGAAGCACAGTTTGACCAAAAGTTTAAAATGCCAAGGTCAGTGAACTTAGCTTCCTTGGAGACGAGCTAAGTAGCTTCATATGATATGCTTAGGAACCCACTTGATAAATCAGGGCAGGGCTGGAGATCCTCTTTTCGATAAATATTATTTACATTATATTGCAATAATGATCTCCATTTAAACATGGGTATGTGCTTAGATGTTCAGTCATCTCTGACTCTTTGCAACCCCATGGACTATAGCCTGCCAGGCTCCTCTGTCCATGAAATTTCCCAGGCAAGAATACTGGACTGGGTTGTCATTTCCTACTCCAGGGGACACAGGGATCAAACCTGGATCTCTTGCATTGACAGGAGGATTCTTTACCGCTTTTCTTTGGAAGGAATGATGCTAAAGCTGAAACTCCAGTACTTTGGCCACCTCATGCGAAGAGTTGACTCATTGGAAAAGACTCTGATGCTGGGAGGGATTGGGGGCAGGAGGAGAAGGGGACGACCGAGGATGAGATGGCTGGATGGCATCACTGACTCAATGAACGTAAGTCTGAGTGAACTCCGGGAGATGGTGATGGACAGGAAGGCCTGGCGTGCTGCGATTCACGGGGTCGCAAAGAGTTGGACACGACTGAGCGACTGAACTGAACTGAACTGAACACCACTTGGAAGCCCTTAAAGTGTATTTAATACCATGTTTATCAGCCCTACCTACCAAGACTCACTAAAACTGGGGTAAGGAGATTTCAAAGATATGAAGCCTAAGCAATAAAGAAAAATGGAGACTGAAAAAAAGAAGAGGACTTCCCTGGTGGTTCAGTGGTTAAGAATCTGCTTGCTAATGTGGAGGACAGGAGTTCAATGCCTGGGCCAGGAAGTTTCCACATGCTGTGGGGTGAGTCCCAATTACTCGTGGGTCCCAATTACTGAGCCTGCACTGTAGAGCCCATCTCTGCAACAGGAGAAGCCACTGCAATTAGAAGCCCATGCACCACAACCAAAAAGCAGCCCCCCACTCACTCCAACAAGAGAAAGCCCAAGCGCAGCAACGAAGACCCAGTGCAGATATAAACAAATAATTTTTTTTTTAAATAAAAGAAAGGGGAGATGAGAAAAGAACAGATAAAATGTCAACATTTTAGAAACTAGAAAATAGACAGATGAATAATCACCGATGTAGAAAGCTGAAGTCAAATTGTTACCAGGAGAAAAGCCAAAAAAAAGTAAACTATTTCCCATTACAATACACCTCCTCCTCTTCCTGCTGCCACTGGGAAGTTGTGGGAACACCAGGCCCCTCTGCAGGTGGATGTTAGGAGTAGGGCTAACAACTGGAGAATTGACTGAGATTTAATTTGTGAAGCAAATACACTAATTATAATGGTTTGGACCCAGGTCTCCTGAATTGCAGACAGATTTTTTTTTTTTTAACCAGCTGAGCCACAAGGAAATCCCAAGAGTACGGGAGTGGGTAGCCTATCCCTTCTCCAGGGGATCTTCCCGACCCAGGAATCAAACCGGGGTCCCCGGCATTGCAGGCAGATTCTTTACCAACTGAGCTATGAGGGAAGCTATTATGAGAAGCAAATATACTAATGATAAGGAGCTCAAGATCCCCACGCACACCCTGTGTAGCCAGGGTCGTTCCTCACTCTGGCAGAAGACAGGTTGATTCTCTTTGAATCGTGGAGACCATGTAGCTAGAAACACTGAGAGAGAAGAACAAACCTGACTCCATATTGAATCTGCCCCTTACCTCTGACCTTTGTATTCTGTTGCCTGTGCTTAGTCAACTTGCTGTGTAACTTTATAACAGAATATTGCCTGTAGCCTGAGAAGTACATAAAAGCCTTTTCTCAAGTCTCTGCCTCCCAGGCTTGACCTTTAAAGTTACAACACTTTCTATTCATATAGAGCTAAAAAGTTTCAGGACAGAGATTAGAGATTTTCAGGAACGTAGTGACTAGACCTACCTGGGCAAGAACAGAGGATTATCACATTCCCCTTTCTTTTTCGTATAAGACAACTCAGAATTCTAACCTGAGTAAGACGGTTCTTTGGGACACCTAGTGAACCATCTTCTCAGTCCACTCACTCTCCAAATAAAGTTGCTATTCCTTGCTCCAACAAGGAATTCCTTGTCCCTTAATTTATTGAGCTGTCATGCAGTTAGCAGTATGAGCTTGGATTCAGTAACAACATTACATGGAGCTGAAACTGGTGGTGAAGGACTGAACTGAGGCAACTGTAGCAATCAATTCCTCAAAAGTGAGACTTCCAAATTCACTCCCCTCCACCGCAGCCTCCATATGGCCTCCTGAGCATGAGCAATAAATCCATAGACAGAAAATGGAAGAATTTCTCTCTAGGGAAGCTGACCAAATCAAGAGAAAAAAAAAATTGACCTTCAGGGGCCTCTAGTTGATCAGACAATGATGACGACCACCAGTCTTCAAGGCCTACAATGCACAGGAATTCCTAGCAGCTTTTCAGGGGTCATATTGCTGGCTGCAGAGCCTCAGATACTGGCTTTCTGATTGTCCCAGAGGTTTCTTAAACTGTGCTCTTGTGTTGGAAATCATCCAGAGGAAATTCTGTTCTGCACCACTAAGAATCATAAAAATTGTTATACAATGAAAACCAGAATGCTATCCAACATTAAAAGTATGAAATTCATTGATGTATCCTCATATACAAAGAGTTCCAAGATATACTGTTAAACAACAAAAAAGAAAAGATGCAGAACAGTGTGCAGTATTCAAAAATAAATACTATGAGATATATAAGAAGTGCCCTTGCATTCAGTGAAATATATTAACTTGATAGGATGCTGAAATATTGCCATATGTGGGGAGTCGGATCATCACTATGGGAAGAAAGAAATCTTAATACAGAGTAGACCTATGTTCAAACCCTAGTTTTGGTGATGAATGCCCATTTAGTCTTTGACAAATTTCTATCCTTATCTTCTCTGAAGCTTAGCTTGGTGGTGGTGGTGGTGGTTTAGTCGTTAAGTTGTGTCCGACTCTTGTGACCCCATGGACTGTAGCCCGCTAGGCTCCTCTGTCCATGGGATTCTCCGGGCAAGAATACTGGAGTGGGTTGCCACTTACTTCTTCAGAAGCTTAGCTTAGAAACATGTAAAATAATGGAAATATCTAGTGCAGTCATTGTAAGAAGTAAAAGAGAATGTAGGGGGACTTCCCTGGTGGTCCAGTGGTTAAGACTCCACTTTTCCCCTGCAGAGGGTGCAGGTTCCATCTCTGGCCAGGTAACTAAGATCCTACATGCTGTGTGGCACAGTCAAAAATTTTAAAATTAAATATTTATATATATATATATATATGTTTTTTTTTTCCATAGAGAATGTAGGTAGAGCTTTGAGTGTAGTGTCTCGCCAATTTCAGACTCTCAATTAGTGGTACCCACTTCATGTGTTTGTCAGTCACTCAGTCATGTCTGACTCTTTGCGACACCATGGACTGTAGCCCATCAGGCTCCTCTGTCCATGGAATTTTCCAGGCAAGAATACTGCAGTGGGTAGCCGTTCCCTTCTTCAGGGGATCTTCCTGACCCAGGGGTTGAACCCAGGTCTCCTGCATTGCAGGCAGATTCTTTACTGTCTGAACCCCCAGGGAAAAGCCCCAGGGAAGGTAGCTAAGGTACCCACTTGGTGATATTCCCCCCTCGCTTACCACATGGATGGGAAACCCTAAACCCTGCTTTGGCGTTCATCACATGGTGTCGGAGGCATTCAGAGGATAGCTGGAAGAGGCAATGGACTGGTTATCTATTTTACATCAAAGCAGAGTAGGATCACTGGCAATTCCACATTGAGCTAAAGAACCTTCACATTATGAAAACAGAAACTTGGCTGGCATCCCCTTTCTCTATTTCCCTCATCCCTCAAGAAGGTCTGGCTGTAGAAATGGACATCCTAAACAGTGGAGTGGGTAGGCATGGGAGACTTAGAAGATATGGATTAAATAGCTAAGCCATCCAGGCTTGAGGTTATATGAGGCTAAATGTCCCTTAGGATGGCAGTGTAGTAGACATGCTGGGAAACCAGCAAGGAGTAGGTACCCCCAGACTCCCAGAGCCTAGTCACAGGTGTGGCACTGCCACCTCAAGCCAGCTGTTGGAGAGCCTGCTCCACAATGAGGTAGAACTAGAAGAAGAAACTCCTGGTTACTCCAGGCCTTAAAAGTCATGCTTAGGAAACGCTTTATACTATTAAGTGAAGGGAAAAAAAGACTCAAATGCTGTGTGCAGAGATACCTGTGTATGTGTGTTTGTGTGTGAGTATGTGTATGTGTGTAGCTGTTCCTCAGTATTTTTGGAGGATGGATTCCAAGACCCTCTATGGATACCAAAGTCTACAATATTTGTATATTACCTCTGCATATCTTTCCATATACTTTCTCAACCATCTCTAGATTATTTATAATATGTAATACAAAGTAAATGCCTTATAAATAGTTGCCAGGCATGCAGCAAATTCAAGTTTTGTTTTTTGGAACTTTCTGGATTTTTAAAATATTTAATATTTTTAAATACTTTCAATACATGGTTGATGGAATCTGTGCATACAAAACCTGCAGATAAGGAGGGCTGACTGTGCTCATGTGTGTGTGTGTGTATACACATACATCCAAAGAGAATATGCCAAAAGATCAGTAACAATTTAAAGTTTAAAGCAAGATTTCAGAGAAATTCAAAACCTGGAAAAATAATACAGCCATTTTAAAGGGTAAGAGTTAATAAACAAACCAACCCAAACCTCATATAATTCACTTTGGTTTTGGTCAGAAAAAATAAATAAATAAAAGTAATTATTCTAACAACATGAAATCAATAACTCTAAGGCTGTTAGTTGCTCTGGAGACATGCTGATTTCTGGGCTTTGAGTCTTGGTTTAAATAATTATCTTTAAGATCATTTCTGGGTATGTCTGAAGAAGCCAGCAGGATAGTGAAAGCTAGAACTTCACAGCCCTGCAATTCTTATTTTTGTTTCCCCTTTGCACAGAAAGCTGATACTCTGGGTTCAGTATTTTCCTTTGAATTGCAAGGCTCAAGTAGAAGAAAACAAAGAAATCTTTTCCTGATTAACATATTGAAATAAGCCTGGAGAAGTTAGGCTGTCATTACCTGCTTTTAACTTCCTCCTAGAAAGAGACACTATTTGTGCTTAAGGCTATTTCAGAGCAGCAAATAATTTTCAGCATGGTAAGCAGTCTATGAAACAGGAAAAACATGTTTAAGTGGTAATGTTCTACTGCTGCTGCTGCTAAGTCGCCTCAGTCGTGTCCGACTCTGTGTGACCCCATAGATGACAGCCCACCAGGCTCCCCGCCCCCTGGGATTCTCCAGGCAAGAGCACTGGAGTGGGTTGCCATTTCCTTCTCCAATGCATGCAAGTGAAATGGGAAAGTGAATTCGCTCAGTCGCGTCCAACTCTTAACAACCCCATGGACCGCAGCCTACCAGGCTCCTCCATCCATGGGATTTTCCAGGCAAGAGTATTGAAGTGGGTTGCCATTGCCTTCTCCAATGTTCTGCTAGCTATAATTAAAAATAACACTTCTTGAGCAAAATATAAAATTTGGTGTTCCAGCAGTTAGGATTCGGTACTTTCACTGACATGGCCCTGAGTTCAATTCCTGGTCGGGGAACTAAGATCCCACAAGTTGGGCAGCATGACCAAAACAAACAAAACACACACACAAAAAACCTCTTTTTTCCTTACCTAGCTGAGCCAATGGTTTTCAATAGCTGGAATGCCTGAATAAAATTGCTAATTAGAATAACAAGTCGTAAAAACTAATGAAAATAAAAAGTACTTATTATTTTATAAATTTTGCACCAATCTTGTGAAGTGTATAGTGTTACTTGTTCAGTTTTACAGATGAGGAAACAGGCTTACGGAGAGATCAAAGAGTCGGCTTACAGCTATTCACACGTTGGGTGTAAACTGAAAGAGCCAGAATTACAAATTAGAACAGCCAGCCTGGGAAGCCCAGGCTCCAACCCAATGGATAACACGGCCTTGCCTAGCCAATTCCCCAAAATAGCTTAATTGGCATGTCCCCTCTCCTTCTCACCTCGCCATCTCCCAGTTCCCTCCTTCCATTGCCTCCACCACTGCATACTACACTCTGATACTGACATTGCCAGGGCAACTCTAGAACTATTGACAACACACTCCGTGGATAATTTTTATCATAAATGGATGTTGAGTGTTGTCAAAAGCTGCATCTATTGAGATGATCATATGACTGTTATTCTTTAATTTGTTAATGTGTTGCACTAACATTTGTGTTACAGCCTTTATTTGTGGATATTCAACCATCCTTGCAGCCCTGGGATAAATCCCACTTGATCATTGTGTATGATCCTTTTAACGTTCTGTGGGACTCAGTTTGCTGACACTTTATTGAGTCAGCAAACGGAACGTTAAGTCAGCAAACTTTGTTCATAGGTGCAAAAATGATATTGGCCTATAATTTTCTTTCTTGTGTGATTATCTATGTCTTATTTTGGTATCAGGGTGATGCTGGTTTTGGGGAATGCGTTTGGAAATGTTCCTTCCTCTGCAATTTTTTACAATACTTTGAGAAGGTTAAGTGTTAACTCTTCACTAATTGTTTGGTGGAAATCACCTGTGACACCATCTGGTTCGGGCCTTTGGTTGGTTAGAAATTTCTTCAATTACTGATTCAATTTCACTTCTGGTAATTGGGCTGTTCGTATCTTCTTCCTGGTTCAATCTTGGGATATTGTGCATGTCTAGGAATTTGTTCATTTCTAGGTTGTCCATTTTATTGGCATATTGTAGTTCATAGTAGTCTCTTATGATCTTTAGTATTTCTGTGGTATTGTAACTTCTTTTTCATTTCTAACTTTATTGAGTCTTTTTTTTTCTTGATGAGTCTGGCTAAAAGTTTATCAATCTTATTTATCTTTTCAAAGAATCAGCTCTTAGTTTCCTTGATTTTACTGTTGATTTTTAGTCTCTATTTCATTTGTTTCTGCTCTGATCTTTATGATTTCTTTCCTAACTTTGTGCTTTGTTTGTTCTTCTTTTTCTAGTTCTTTTAGGTATAAGGTTAGGCTATTTATTTGAGATTTTTCTTGTTTCCTGAGGTCAGTTTGTATTACTCTAAACTTTCCTCTTAGAATTGCTTTTTCTGTGCCACATGGCTTTTGGATATTTTGTTTTCATTTTCATTTGTCTCCAGGTATTCATTTACTTCCTTTTTGATTTCTTCAGTGATCCACCAGTTGTTTAGTGGCACACTGTTTAGCTATCATGTGCTTGTATTTTCTGCATTTTTTCCTGTAATTGATTTCTAGTCTCATAGTGTTGTGGTTGGAAGAAATACTTGATATGTCAATTTTCTTAAATTTACTGAGGTTTGTTTTGTGGCTTAGCATGAGTAGCATGTGATCTGTCCTGGAGAATGATCCATGTACATTTGAAAAAGTATGTATATTCTGCTGCTTTGGGATGGAATGTTCTAGATACATCTATTAATCCATTTGGGCTGTGTCATTTCAGGCCATTGCTTCCTTACTGACTTTCTGTCTGGATGATTTGTTCATTGATGTAGGTAGGGTATTAAGGTCCCCTATTATTCTTGTGTTATTGTCAATTTCTCCTTTATGTCTGTTAGTATTTGCTTATGCGTTTAGGTGATTCTATGTTGGATGCATTTGTATTTATAATTGTTATACCTTTTTCTTGCGTTGGTCCCTTGATTATATCATTTGGTAATGTTGGCCTGCTGACTGATGGGCTGGGCCCACAGGCTGTGGGACTGTTGACTTGGTGCTGGCGTCTGTCTGCTGGTGGATTAGGCTGTCCCAGAGGTGAGGACAGGCTTTATGGTAGTTGGCGCTTGGTATTTGGGGGCTGATGCCTGCCCACTTGTGGGTGGAGCTGGGTTGCAGGGTCTCTGGCTGCAGGGCCCTAGGGGTCCCGAGTCTAGTGCCTGCATACCAGAGTGTGGGTCAGGTCTTGGACCCTCTGATTGGCATGGCTGTGTCCATGGGAAGCTGTGGGCTCAGGGAGTTTTAAGGCAGTCTCTCTTCTGGAGGGCTGTGAGTTGCTTATTAGTTGCTTGGCCTGAGGTATTCCAGTACTGGGTGTGGAGTTGGGCTGGGTGCCAAGATCAGTAAGCTAAAGGGAGGATTCCAGAATGGTGTTGACCAACCCCAGTGTCCATGTGGGAGAACAAACTCTCAATAATGGCTTCTTCCTGTATCTGTGTCCCCAGAGTGAGCTCCAGTTGCCTCTTGCTTCTCTTGGAGACTCGTCAAAATTATCTGGTAAGTCTGACCCAGGTTCTTTTCAAATTACTACTTCTGCCCTGGGCCCAGAGCATGTGAGATTTTGTGCCCTTTAAAGAGAGATGTTTCTCAAATATTATATATTAATGCACATATATGGAATCCAATACTTTGGCCACCTGATGTGAAGAGCTGACTCCATGGGAAAAGACCCTGCTGGGCAGGAGGAGAAGGGGGCAATTGAGGATGAAATGATTGGAAGGCATCCCCAACTCAATGGACATAGGTTTGAGCAAACTCTGGGAGATAGTGACAAGGAAGCCTGGTGTGCTGCAGTCCATGGGGTCGCAAAGGGTCAAGACACAGCCTAGCAACTGAACAACAACAACAAATGGAATCTAGAAGGATGGTACTGATGAGCCAATTTGCAGGGCAACAATGGAGATGTGGAGAGAACAGACTGTGGACACAGCGCGGGTAGGAGAGGGTGGGGCGAATGGAGAGACTAGCATGGAAACATATACACCACCATATGTGAAATATATCGCTGTTTGACGCAGGGAGGCCAAATCCCATGCTCTGTGCCAACCTAGGAGCGTGGGAGGCGGTGGGAGGTGGGAGGAAGCTACAAGGCGGAGGGGTCATATGTATACCTATGGCTGATTCATGTTGATACATGGCAGAAACCAACTCAATACTGTAAAGCAATTATCTTCCAATTAAAAATAAATAATAAGAAAAAAAAAAAACTTCCCCCCAAAATAGAATGGTGCTTCTATGTCCCACAGCCCTCTGGGTTTCCCAAAAGCAAGTCCTGCTGGCCTTCAAAGCCAAACATTCTGGGTCTCATCTTGGCACAGGACCCTCAGGCCAGGGAACCCGATGAGGGGTTAGATCCCTCCCTCCTTGGAGAGAATCTCTGCAGTTGTAATTATTCTCCTGTTTGTAGATCACCCACCTAGAGGTGTGCGGCTTGACTATACCTCAACTCATCCCACCTATCTTGTTGTGGTTCCTTCTTTTTATCTTCAGTTGTAAAAAGTCTTTTCTGACAGATTCCAGTCTTTTTCATTGATGATTGTTCTGTGGATAGTCGCAATTTCTGTTTGCCCATGAGAAGAGGTTCACTCTGGGTCTTTCCATGCTGCCATCTTGGCTCTTTCTGATTGGATATTGTTTTATTGATAATTAGAATGGAAATGGAATGGAAAGTCATTCAGTCGTGTCCGACTCTTTGTGACCCCATGGACTGTAGCCTATCAGGCTCCTCCGTCCATGGGATTTTCCAGGCAAGAGTGCTGGAGTGGATTGCCATTTCCTTCTCCAGGGGATCTTCCCAACCCAGGAATCGAACCTGGGTTTCCCGCATTGCAGGCAGATGCTTTACCATCTGAGCCACCAGGGAAGCTGATAATTAGAATGGCTTGATGTTAATATGGGCTTCCTAGGTGACGCTAGTGGTAAAGAACCCACCTGTCAATGCAGCAGACATAAGAGATGTGGGTCAATCCCTGGGTCAGGAAGATTCTCTGGAGGAGAGCATGGCAACCCCCACTCCAGTATTCTTGCCTCAAGAATTCCACAGACAGTGGAGCCTCGTGGGCTACAGTCCATAGGCTCACAAAGAGTTGGACACAATGGAAGCAACTTAGCACCCACACACAAAGTTAGTATAGTATACAGGAAGTGAGAAAGTGGGTAATGCAGTAGAAAATTTAGGATACCTCAAGACTTAAACCAGATGCTTAAGACTAAAAAGGAGACGCTCTGGAGGAACAACAAATACTTTTCATTTGATTTAAAGAAATTTGAAAATTGCAGAATTGACTCTAATTTTCAATTAGATAGATTGAGCCAGTGAATGCTCAAATTTGCTGTGAAACCAGAGAGCTGAAAGTCACTCAGATTCAAATTATAGCACAAATAAAATTTCTTTCTGTGTTAGCTATGCCTCCTTGCACCATTGCCTGAGGAACGTGGGCGTCCTTGCCCACAGCCTCTGAGTACTCAGGAAGTATGGTTTATAAATATCTCCAGGTGAGTTCAAATGGAACAGACTTCAGATGCAGCATGTTGCACCATTACTCATTTCATACTATGAGTTACTGGGATGAATTAATTTGAATTTCCAAGTCCAAAAAAGATGATCTGAATTCATAGTCTGGTACAATTGCCAGATAAAATACAGGATGCCTAGTTAAATTTCAGTTTCAGATATGCAGTGAATATTTCCTTTCAGTATGTTACACTAATTTTTTTTTATTTGTTGTTTACCTGAAATTCAAATTCAAATGAGCATCCTGTATGTTCATTTGTTAAATCTAGCCACCCTACTTTCGTGGCACTAGTAGTAAAGAATCTGCCTGCCATTGCAGGAGACAGAGGAGACATAGGTTTGATCCCTGGGTTGGGAAGATTCCTTGGAGTAGAACCTGGCAACCCACTCCAGTATTCCTGCCTGGAAAATTCCATGGACAGAGGAGCCTGGTGGGCTATAGTCCATGGGCCTGCAAAGGGTCAGACACAACTGAGCACATGCACACACACACACACACACACACCCCTTCTGCTCGTAATAAGTACATAAAATTTCACTTGAACCACTGCTATCCAATCCATTCATGGGAATGAAGAGAAAACACTAGCTTAAGAGGTGGTGGGAAAATTTTTATTTAATATTTGTCCTGGTTTTGATCAGAAAGAAAAGAAATGGAGATTTTTTAAAGTAAATAATACCTATGTGATGAACATTTTTACAACATTAGGAACAGTCAGCTGTTTTATAATTGCAACTAAAATCTGACTCAACTGAAACTACTGGGCTCTTCAGGAACTTCAAGTTTCCTGCAATGACTGAGAACAAAAAGGAGAAAAAGCAGCAGCATCCCATGGAATGGGCAAGATGTTAGGATTTCCTGAGAGGCTGAGCCTGCAAGGTGGGTACCATGCAAAGGAGACAGGTGATATAGGCTAAGACGGTGGTTTCAAAATTTCATCCCATGAAATATATTGCAAAGTGATAAAGGAGTTGATTTTCCTTAATTGCTGAAATGGAATAATGGCTCCCCCACCCTGCTTAACCTTTTTTTATATAAACTTGGGAATAGACTGACAGATTTCAAATCCTAACTCCATTACTTACCAACCATGAGGTTTTTGATAAGTTACATGACACTTCTCTATATTTTATTTGGAGAGAGTAGAGCTGAAGAGTGTAGAGAATTCAGTAAGTATAAAAAAGACACATAATAGCCTGGTACACAATGAGGATTAAACAGTTACACAAAAACTCTGGATTCTCAATGCATTCTGTACAGTAGTGTGTAAGAACTTGGATTTTTAGGGTCCTCCTGGTCTTGATTTGACCACCAGCTCTATGACTTAAGACAAATTATGTGAGCTTCCTAAGTCAGTTTCCTCATTAATGAGAAGAGGTCTAATAACAGTAAGTCAATCATACGATTAGTGAGAATTTCAACTGAAATAACGCATGCCATTATTAAAAGCTCATAATGTTCGATACTGTTTTGTTGAATGTTTTCCTTGTTTGACTTCTGGAATGCTGTAACATTCTGATTCTCTTCTTACCTCTCTGTCCTTTCTTTGCTAGATGTTTCTGGATTCTTTCCCTTTGCCCTGCCTTCCTCTATCACCCTTTGTACATATTCTGTGAGAGAATCTTTGCAGTTTCTCTGCTTCAGCCCCCACCTCCATGCTGGGAATCCCTAAGTCTTTTACCCTCAATCTTTGATCTTCCACTTATACCACATTCATATACAACTTCTACTACCTTAATGTTTTACTTCAGAGTATTACTATTGTCTCAAAATGTACATGTCCAAAATAAAATTCTCATTTCCCACCTACTACTAATATCCATTAAGGTTATGGAGGAAGTAGTTGCTTTGCCCAATCTCCCTGCTTTTGCAAAGACAACCATTCTCTTGTCATCCGCACTGTTAAAACCTTGTAGTCATCCTTGACATGTCCATTTCTATCAGCCTTCATATCCAGTCAATCACCACAGCACTGAGCAACCTACCAAAAACCAGGAAAGGAGAAGTAAAAATCTTTGAAAAACAAAACCAGTTTTATTTCTCTTTAAAATTACTTAATTTATTTGCCTCCGTTGGGTCTTAGTTGTGGCAAATAGGCTCTAGAACACGCAGGCTTAGTTGTCCCAAGCAATGTGGGATCTTAGTTCCCCAACCAGGGATCAAACCCACATCCCAAAATTAATTTCCAAATACATATCTGATAGAAAAACCAAATTAGTTATTATTTAAAATTACCCTCCTGCCTCATACACACACTTCCAATCACCTTTCCTAGGAGGATGAATATCGGTTGATAATTGGAGCATTTTTGCTTGTCATCTTCAGGATAAAGGCTTTTCATATTTTAAACAGTGGGAGTAGGAAATACCACTGAGACACAGCTAAATTGTACTGCATAAAAAGAAACAGAGGTGAAGGGATAAAGACGGTGATGATGGGGAGGTAAAGATGCTGCATGGGAAGGCTAAGGAGACTACCTGAGTAGCAGGTAGCTGGAGATGGACCACAGGAGAAAACAGAAGTAGTCCTAACAAACTCTTCCATTAAGAGTGAGACCTTGGTTGGGTCCTAGCTGTACCACTGTGATAGTTAATTTTAAGTGGCAACTTAACTGGGCTAAGGAATGCCAAGACAGCTGGTAAAACATTATTTCTCACTGTGTCTATAAGGGTGTTTCCAGAAGAGATTGGCATTTCAATCTGTAAAGAAGATTGCCCTCATCGGTGTGGGTAGGCACTATCCAATAGGGAAAAATAGTGGAGGATGAGTGAGTTTGTTCTCTTGCTTGAGCTAGGACAGCCATCTCCTCCTGCCCTTGGTCATCCACACCCCTAGTCCTTGGGCCTTCCTACTCAGATGGGGATTTACACCACTGGCTCCCCAGGTTCTCAGGCCTTTGGGTTTGGACTAGAACTACATCACTCGGCTTCCCTAAGCTTCTAGCCACCAGACATCAGTTAGAGAGTTGGACTTCTCTATCAAACAAAATTCACTTAGATTGCCATGAACAAGAACCATGGGTATGGTTATTAGTTTTCCACGAATTAACTTTCATCCCTACAGAGTTGTAAAATAGCTTAATTGGATCAAAGACAGTTGCTATAGACTGAATGTTTGTGTGTCCCCTCAACACGCAAATTCATATGCTGAACCTCTACCCTCAGTGTGATAGTATTAGGAAGTGAAGCCTTTGGGAGGTAATTAGAATGAGATGTCGTCAGAACGGTGGAGCCCTTATGAATTGAATTAGTGACCTTGGAAGAGTCAAGCTAGAGCTGGTTTTTTCTTTCTGCTCTTCCTGTGTGAGGATACAAGGAGAAGTCAGCAGTCTACAACATGAAAGAGGGTGCTCACAAGCACTTGACCACGCTGGCACCCTATCTTGGACTTCCAGCCTCCAAAACTGCAAGAAGTAAATTTCTGTTGTCTATAAGTCACCCAGTCTATGTGGTACTTTTGCCATGGCGGCCTGGCCTAAGACAACAGCCAAAGGTGCATCCTTCTTTAGTATCAGATAATCCTCAGCAGGACTGCTAGGTAACACCTAATGCCTGTTACAAGAACAGCGGGAGACTTGCTCATTTCTGAAGCTTTGTCAGTTTTTCCTGACATTGGTATATTAATTTTCTTGGTGTTTTGAAACAAGTATAAACCTCTCTGCTAATGTATGTTAATGATTGCATAGTTTTCAATAATTTATTTAATCCATATTCACACAGAGTGATACTATTCATTCATTCTCCTGACAAGTGTGCCAAATGACCAGCCTGTCTAAAGCTGCTTTGCAAGTAAGGTAATTGAAAGTCTTTCCTTATAAAAATCTCAGTGTCCTTGCATAAAATGTTTTCATTGCACCACTAGCTCCTCCTCAAAGAGACTGGAAATATCTTGGCAGAATCAGTTAGTAAGGCATTTTGGCATTTGTTCCCTAAACAAGGCAGTACAATAATCTGAGTGGTGTGTTGCTGAAGCCAGGTTTATTGAGAAAAGCAGAAACACAGGCCTTTCTTAAGCATATTAGGTTAACAACCTCTTCTGGTGCACCCAAAGATACTCTAATCAATTTCCTACTCTACGCTGTTCTCAACTGCCTGGAGGGCACAGTGAAGGCCACAGACCCTTCCCACTCCCATACGTCAACCCATCCCAGTTAAATACAGAAAATGATACTAAATGATCAAGGCATTAATTATTGTTGTTAAGAGGGTGGATGAGACTGATTTACTTTCCATAATAATTTAGGCTATTAATTTGGGAAGCAAATCAATTAAATCTCTTACTATATGATAAAAATATTTTTTGTAAATCAAACTGTGAGCAAAGAGGGTCAACAGACAGTTCAGCTGAGTTCAGTTGCTCAGTCTTGTCCAACTCTTTGCAACCCCATGGACTGCAGCATGCCAAGCTTCCCTGTCCATCACCAACTTCCAGAGCTTACTCAAACTCATGTCCATCGAGTTGGTGATGCCATCCAACCACCTCATCCTCTGTTGTCCCCTTCTCCTCCCGCTTTCAATCTTCCCCAGCATCAGGGTCTTTTCAAATGAGTCAGTTCTTTGCATAAGGTGGCCAAAATATTGGAGTTTCAGCTTCAATGTCAGACCTTCCAATGAATATTCAGGACTGATTTCCTTTAGGATTGACTGTTTGGATCTCCTTGCATTCCGAGGGACTCAAGAGTTTTCTCCAATACCACAGTTCAGAAGCATCAGTTCTTTGGCACTCAGCTTTCTTTATAGTCCAACTCTCACATCCACACATGACTACTGGAAAAACCATAGCCTTGACTAGATGGACCTTTGTTGACAAAGTTATGTCTCTGCTTTTTAATATGTTGTCTAGATTGGTCATAGGTTTTCTTCCAAGGAGCAAGCATCTTTTAATTTCATGGCTGCAGTCACCATCTGCAGTGATTTTGGAGCCCAGAAAACTAAAATCTTTCACTGTTTCCATTGTTTCCCATCTATTTGCCATGAAGTAATGGGACCAAATGTCATGGGATCTTCGTTTTCTGAATGTTGAGCTTTAAGCCAACTTTTTCATTCTCCTGTGTCACTTTTATCAAGAGGCTCTTCAGTTCCTGTTTGCTTTCTGCCATAAGGGTGGTGTCATCTGCTTATCTGAGGTTATTGATATTTCTCCTGGCAATCTTGATTCCAGCTTGTGCCTTATCCAGCCTGGCATTTTGCATGATGTACTCTGCATATCAGTTAAATAAGCAGGGTGACAATATACAAACTTGCTGTACTCCTTTCCTGATTTGGAACCAGTAGACAGACAGTAGGTGGTACTAAAAATACATATAATTTTAGAAGTCTTTTGTAATATGCAGGAATAAAATAGATGTTCTAGTGGCATCATGACTCATGGCTTATGACTAGGTGGACATGAGTTTGAGTAAGCTCCGGGAGTTGGTGATGGACAGGGAAGTCTGGCATGCTGCAGTCCATGGGGTTGCAAAGAGTCAGACATGACCAAGTGACTGAACTGAATTGAATGAAATAATCTCTGAAACATGCTTGCTGATGATATTTTCTAAGCCAGAAATTAGGCTTTATAAAGTCTAGCAAAATGTGTCTTTTTGTTTTTTGCTATGAGAACATAAAGACATGGAAAAAAATTTTTAGATATTGAAAACCATTATCAGGGGACTTCTCTGGTGGTCCGGTGGTTATGAATCCATGCTTCTAATGCAGGTGGCACAGGTTTGATCCCTGCTCTGGGAACTAAGATCCCACACTCCACACAGCCCAGCCAAAAATAAATAAATAAAATAAAAATAAAATATTAAAACCATTATTATACATGGTTATATGTTTGATAAATACTCTTTACTGAAAAAGAAACACATGCAATTTGGGAGGATCTGGAAAAATCCAAGATACGTGATCTTCCTAACCAATAAGAGTCAGTCTTTAAAGTGTTGTACTTCATTGACTCAATTAAGCCATCATTTAAAAAATTCACCATTATTTTATGTACTGCTAAGAAAAATACAGTGGCCAATTAAAATATAAAACAGCGTTTTCTAATTATTATTACTCTTATTGACTATAAGACACACTATGATTTCAGAGCAGTTAAAATATAAATTACAAGAGTTTCTTAAAGGAGACATGGTATTTGATATGGCTTACAACATTGTATAGCTTCCCTGGTGGCTCAGATGGTAAAGCATCTGCCTGCAATGCGGGAAAGCTTTTATTTCTCTGATCAGTAAGTCTTTTTCACAAACAGATCTTATGGCTATTATTGCATATTATAAAGAAATGATTCCTATTGTAAAGTTTAACTAAACAAGAGTTGGTAAGTAAAACACAAGTGGAAAGGGTCAGCTATGGTACAATGGGACCCAGCGGCGAGTGCCCCACAGTGATGGTGCAGGCCGTGATGGTTTGCCCCAGTGGGTCTAGCAATGCTGGCCATAGTTGGCTGGTTTGGTTTTGACTATGGTCCTAGCAGCTGCTTGGCATAAGCTTTGTTCCCACCAGTTTTTTATTCTGGGTCCTCCAGCTTTGCAAAGAGTTCTGTGAGCTCCTCATTATCCCTCAATAAATTCTTTGTTTTCCTAAGTCAGCCAGACTTGCATCTAAGAACCTTGACTGATACTTCTGGATTTCAGCAATTAATTGAGCAGAGAGAATTGATACAATTTGCAGCAAATCAGTGATTTAGCTTTTCTAAGGACAGTTACCAATGTCTTCCACTTCTCTAAATGACCATTTCCAAAAAGGATATAAATCCAACCATGCATGCTAAGTTTCTTCAGTCGTGTCCAGCTCTTTGCAACCCTATGGACTATAGCCCACCAGGCTCTTCTATCCTTGGGTTTCTCCAGGGAAGAATACTGGAGTGGGTTACCATCTCCTTCTCCAGGAAATCTTCTCCACCCAGGGATTGAACCAGCCTCTCTTATGTCTTCTGCCTTGGCAGGCATGTTCTTTACCACTAACACCACCTGCTGCTGCTGCTGCTGCTAAGTCACTTCAGTCGTGTCAGACTCTGTGCGACCCCATAGACGGCAGCCTACCAGGTTCCCCTAGCACTACCTGGGAAACCCAAATCCAGCCATTTTCAACAATTAAAAAATAGTTGAATCATGCAGTATCAAAAGCACACATACACCCACTCTTTTAGAATGTAATTTACAAAGTCATAGAAGAAATATACTGCCTGTTTTACAAAGGAGTTAAATCACCAAAATATACTTTGCTCAGTTACTATGATTCAGTGGAGAAACTACAAATGGAAGGAATTCTTCAGTCATAATACACATGCAAATCACATGGTAGTAAATTGATTCCAGTTAATAATAGGAAATGCCAATTTCATTAGTTTTACTGTAGCAAAAATTAATTAATTTGATAGACTGATGATTTCCTTGTACTTATTTGCAAAGTTGCCCTACCCCATTTCATAATTTGTACCCACCTTACCAAAGCAATGTCAACATATCTCTTTTTCTTCAAAGTCGTCTGGGGTGTTGCAGCTTTAGTGAGTTTAAAAGCCGAATATTGCTTTCCTCAAGAAACACAGCTTTGAATCATATAAATGGAAATAATAGGTAACACCTGTAGAGTGCTTCATTAGGACCAAGCACCGTTCTATGTCTTTATGTATGGTAACCAGTTTAATCTTCATAAGAAGGCTAGGAGGAAAATATTATCACCCTTATTATCTTCATTTTATAGATGAGGACACTGAGGCATGGAGGGATTAAGTTACCTAACTGATGACTGTAGCCCACCAGACTCCTCTGTTCATGGGATTCTCCAGGCAGGGATACTGGAAGTGGGCTGCCATGACCTCCTCAAGGGGATCTGCCTGATCCAGGGATTGAACCTGTGTCTCCTTTGGCTTCCACATTGCAGGCAGATCCTTTAGCGCTAAGCCATCAGGGAAGACCTGAAACCGGGGTTCCCTGTACATAAAATTTGCTTCTTTCTATACACCTGTACTTGCTCCTGTGATAATCAGATGTAATTGATGGTACACTGTTATTTTCCTTTGCAGTTTCATTGAAAATAAGGATGTACACATAAATTGTCCTTCAATAATTTACCACAAAATGTTTCTCTGGTTGCCTGAAATCATGCATTTCTATCTCTGATAGGTATTTGGAGTTTCCCTGGTGGCTCAGATGGGCTTTCCTGGTAGCTCAGCTGGTAAAGAATCCGCTTACAATGCAGGAGACCCTACTTTGATTCATGGGTGTACCCACTACACTATTCTTGGGCTTCTCTGATGGCTCAGCTGGGAAAGAATCTGCCTGCAATGTGGTAGACCTGGGTTTGATCCCTGGGTTGGGAAGATCCCCTGGAGAATGGAATGGCTACCCACTACAGTATTCTGGCCTGGAGAATTTCATGGACTGTACAGTCCATGGGGCTACAAGGAGTCAGACATGACTGAGTGACTTACACTTTCACTGGTGGCTCAGATGGTAAAGAATCTGCCTGCAATGCTGGAGACCTGGGTTTGATCCCTGGGTTAGGAAGATTCCCTGGAGAAGGGAATGGCAACCCACTCCTCTATTCTTGCCTGGGAAATCTCATGGACAGAGGAGCCTGGTGGGCTACAATCCATGCGGTTGCAAAGAGTTAGACACAACTAATCAACTAACACTTCACTGACAGATTATTACATCCATATGTATGGCTGAGTCGCTTTGCTGTGCATCTGAAACTGGTGCAGCGTTGTTAATTGGCTATACTCCAATATAAAACTAAAAAGCTAAAAATAAATTTCTACCTCTGATTTACAGACTGAATTGACAGAGGGCAACAGAGAAAGACAGACAGATCAAGCAACAAAAGCTATAGTGTGGGTGTCCAAGCAACCAGAAACCTTGGCTGAGGAAGATTTCTTCTTACACTGGCAAGCCGGGGACATTCCAGTTGGGCGCCTCTGTGCCTCTGATGTGGAAAGCAGCTCAAATTCCCACACAAGAGGGGAATGTTTACCAGTCTGGGAACATTCTGGGTACTCAGGGAAGATACAGTCCATGGGGCTACAAGGAGTCAGACATGACTGAGTGACTTACACTTTCACTGGTGGCTCAGATGGTAAAGAATCTGCCTGCAATGCTGGAGACCTGGGTTCGATCCCTGGGTTAGGAAGATTCCCTGGAGAAGGGAATGGCAACCCACTCCTCTATTCTTGCCTGGGAAATCTCATGGACAGAGGAGCCTGGCGGGCTACAATCCATGGGGTTGCAAAGAGTTAGACACAACTAATCAACTAACACTTCACTGACAAATTATTACATCCATATGTATGGCTGAGTCGCTTTGCTGTGCATCTGAAACTGGTGCAGCGTTGTTAATTGGCTATACTCCAATATAAAACTAAAAAGCTAAAAATAAATTTCTACCTCTGATTTACAGACTGAATTGACAGAGGGCAACAGAGAAAGACAGACAGATCAAGCAACAAAAGCTATAGTGTGGGTGTCCAAGCAACCAGAAACCTTGGCTGAGGAAGATTTCTTCTTACACTGGCAAGCCGGGGACATTCCAGTTGGGCGCCTCTGTGCCTCTGATGTGGAAAGCAGCTCAAATTCCCACACAAGAGGGGAATGTTTACCAGTCTGGGAACATTCTGGGTACTCAGGGAAGACGGTGATAAGGGATCCCTTCATCTTTGGGCAAAGGAGAAGGTAAAAAATCTAATAAAAATCATATAAATAGTTAGCACTCTCTCTTCCCCCTCTAGCAAATGCCTCACTCAGAGTTATAAATCATTTCAGCATACTAGAAAATCTATAAATCAACCAAGAAACATTGGCCGAGTGTCTCCTGTGATTAGGCTACGTGCCCAGAGTTTACATAATGCCCTTTAGCAGATTAAACTCTTGTAAAATTAACAGGTGAGACCTTAGAAACATTTACATGCCAGAATTTGTACCACAGAACATTAAGTGTAATAAACTTTGAGAAGGTAAGCTCCCTGAATGAAGGAAAACGAAAGATAAAAATGAAAAAGACATTGAGGAAGTCTGACACCATAGGGCTCAGTAAGGCCAGCGTGGTTGGTGTATTATGCTATAGTCTGGAGAAGGCAATGGCACCCCACTCCAGTACTCTTGCCTGATTTTGGGGTGCCATTGCCTTCTCTGGACTATAGCATAATACACCTAAAATAATAAAATGTACTAGTCATTACTATAAGCCCCTTTTAATACATCTTAAAATCAATCTTTTTCATATCAAGTGAAAGTTCAGTTCAGTTCAGTCGCTCAGTCGTGTCCAACTCTAAAATACTATATATCTTTCCCTGGTTATGCTGTACCTCTGCTATTCATTCATTTCTTCACTCACTTCCTCCACAAAAGTGTTGACTGCATGAGGGCGGGGGCCAGCACTGTTGCAAGGGATTGGGCCGTGAGGATGAATAGAAAGTCGTCCCTGCTGTCTTGGTTCAGTGTCTCAATGAGTAGCAATAAGTATACTGAAGACAGAAAGAAATGACCATCTGTGCTGAAACACAGGAAGTAGAATTTAAGGAAGGGCGAGATAAAGTAGTAAACCACTCTGTGCTCAATCAGTCAGTCATGCCCAGCTCTTTGCGACCCCATGGACTGTAGCCCACCAGGCTCCTCTGTTCATGGGCTTTTGCAGGCAAGAACACTGGAGCGGGTTGCCCTTTCCTTTGGCAGTCTAAATACCTGGGCCCACATTTCCTAGTCTGGGACTACTATTTCTTCTGGCACGCGCTCCTGCCCGCTATTGTTCCCTCCTGCCACTTTTCTCACTACCTTTCTCATCTTTTTTTTTTTTCCCCTCCCACAGCAAAGGCAGAACAAAGTCAAAGGAGCTCTTGCAGGGACTTCGCTGGTGGTCCAGTGGTTAAGAATGCACCTGCCAATGCAGAGGACATAGGTTTGATCCCTGGTCTGAAAAGATTCCGCATGCTGCAGGGCAATTTTTTTTTTTTCCCCTCCCACAGCAAAGGCAGAACAAAGTCAAAGGAGCTCTTGCAGGGACTTCGCTGGTGGTCCAGTGGTTAAGAATGCACCTGCCAATGCAGAGGACATAGGTTTGATCCCTGGTCTGAAAAGATTCCGCATGCTGCAGGGCAGCTAAACCTGAGCACTCAACTACTAAGCTTGTGCTCTAGAGCCCACAGGCTGAAACAAAAGAAGCCACTGCAATGAGAAGCCAGTTCTCCACAACGACAGAGTAGCTTCTGTTCACCACGACTAGAGAAAGCCCGTGCAGAGCAAGGAAGACCCAGCACAGCCACAAATAAATATTTTTAATTGCTCTTGGGTTGATTAGGGGAAGGAGGAAACCATTTGGGTGCCATATCAGCTCCCCTATTCTTGAGCCACGGGAGCAAGGAAGGACTGGCATCTGATGCAGAGAGGCTTTAGTCGCAGAATCATTTGTAAGCTGGAAAGGACCACAAAGGCCATCCTCCCAACTATCCACTTTATAGTTGGGGACACTGAAGCTTAATGACTTATCCAAGGCCACACCTAATTAGTGGCATTGGTGGAGCTAGAACTCAGGCTTCTTAACAAGACCTCAGATGGGAGACTCCATCACTGCCTTCATCAGCCTCTTCAACCTCGTGCTCCTGAGAATCAGGCAGTGCTTCATCTCTGGTTCTCCAAAGAAATGAAGAACAATGGATTAAACTAGTCACCCTATAGTCGTCCGTTCCTTAAGGATAACCACACCATGACTGTGACTCAAAGGACTTATTTTCTCATATCTTTTGTCATTTTTGCTCTTCCCAGAAGACTGATTTTCCTCTCCACCCCTTTGAAAATATGACGACCTGATCTGAACTCAGAGCTTTAAAGATCTGTTTGATGATGGAAAATAATTTGTGCCCTGGTTTTCAGTGCGTCCTACTTTGACTTGTTATTTCTGCTTATTATTCAGTTTTCAGAACCACATTACTTGTTTTCAATGGGTCAGTAATGACCTTGCAAGATTTAGATTGTTGATTTATTTTTATAAGTGTGTTCTACGAAACGCTGTCCTGTTTGTGTGATGGCCTGTCTCCTCCCTACCCCTCGTCCCATGTGTCAGCTTGTCAGTAATGACCAGGTGGTACATACGTGTCAAGAAAACTAATCACTTTCTAACAGGATTTGGAAGGGAATTAAGGCAGATCTTGTGCCCTTCCTGTTCCAACTTTAGCAGTTCAAGGTCCATGACTGCTTAGAGATTAGCTGGTTGGCAACAGCACCTGGTGGCATCTCAGAGTCCTGGTTCTCTCTCCAGGCCCTAGGCAGTGACTTTTTGGAGAGATTTCAATCCTCGAATTCCTTGGAGAAGCAGTTCACCCCAGTGAGGCCGACGCAGCTCCCATTTTTGCAGGCGGTGACACCGGGCAGAATGCCTCCAAGCCGTCGGGTTCATCCTGCCCGACAGGTTTCTGCTTCTGGACGCCTCCTGAACCTCTGAGGTTGGAACGCCGAGGTGTGTCAAGATGCCGCGGCCGGAGAGCCCCTGAGAAGGGGTAGGGGCCGAGCGCGGTCAATACTGACCTGGCGGCCTTCGAGGAGTTCTTCCGGCCCCCCAGGGGCTCCGGGGCGAGTCCACAAGTTCTCAGCCCTCACTTTCGAGCGAGCAGCTCGACCCTCCTCCGCCTCCCCGCTCCTCCCGCGCGCTCCACCCCGTACCTGGCCTCGGAGCCACACCACCTGCGCGCTCGCAGGAGGCCGGGGCGGAGCCTCGGGTCGGGACCCATGACGTCACCCCGGCGAGGGAGGCGGGGCTGTGGGAGCCGCAGTGCAGCGCAGAGGGGCGGGGCGGGGCGGGGCCTGCGGCGCGTGACCTGGCTGC
>SJYT01003322.1:102882-125152 GCA_006410635.1 Cephalophus harveyi
CCGGGAGCAAGGTGTGGGGGCGCCGGAGCGGCTGCCTCCCGAGGCCGGGGGGCGGGGCGGGGAGTGGCAGGGCCCGGGCGGCGGGCGCCCCGGCGGAGCGCCGAAGCGGGTCAGGCTTGCTCCTGCCCTCCCGGTCCTTGCTCCTCCGCCCACCTGGGCCTCCGCGTGGGGACGCGCACCTGGCAACCAGCGGCCGCCCTGCGCCGCGCCCCCGCCTTCTCCGCTCGGGCCGGGCTCCCCGAGCCGGCCCCCGGCGCCGCGCTCGCTGGAGGCGGCCACGAGCGCTCGCTCGTTGATGCCGTTTTGGGGGTGACCCGGCGCGGCGGCGGCGGCGGCAGCGGCGCCTCCAGGTGGGGTGCGGGGGGCGCGGCTCGGCGGGACTTCGCGACCTCGCGCGCAAGCTCGGGTTTCGGGGGCGCTGGAGCCGGAGATGTGGGAACTCAGGCACCGGGGAGGCGGCGGCCCCGGCCCCGGGGGAGAGGCGGCGTCGCCACCCCGCGAGGGAGAGGCGGCCGGCGGCGACCACGAAACCGAGAGCACCAGTGACAAAGTAAGCGGAGCCCGAGAGGCGCAGCCCCCGCGTCCCGGGCTGCGTCCCGATGGGCCGGGACCCCTGGGAGGGAGGGAGCGAGGGAGGGGCCCCGCGGAAGGTCCGGTGAAGCTGCGGGCCGCGCCGCGCTCCGGCCCGGCTAAAGTCAGGGGGAGCCGGACCCCAGCGACGGTGCGCTTCTCGGGGTGACCGCGGCCGCTCCCGGGATGGCTGCAGGATTCAACTTGACTCCAGTTTACTTTCTGCAATTCCAGTCCCTCCTCCCCGGGGTCTGGGGCCGAAGCTAGAACCGGGAGGGTCCCTCCCACCCTAAGAGCTCGCCGCGCCTCACCTCTTCTCGGGAGAGTTAGGACTAAACTTAAGACACGCACCTTCCCTTCTAACCTGTCATCGGACCCTGACGCTTGGCTTCTCGCGCTCCCCCATCAGCACTTTCGTTTCCACTGTCCTTTCTCAGAATCATAGATTTCAGAGGTTTGAGAGTCTCCTACACTTGACCACATTGTGACCCTCCAGCTTCTTTTGAGTCCGCGGCAGACAATGCACTTCTACCAGTGGATTTCATCTGACCTGATAACGTGAATTCATAAGGACTTTTAAAATTTCCATCTCTAGAGATTGCCTTTACTTCACCTTGAAGAATAAGTAGATTTCAGAGGTTTGAGAGTCTTCTACACTTGACCACATTGTGACCCTCCAGCTTCTTTTGAGTCCGCGGCAGACAATGCAGTTCTACCAGTGGATTTCATCTGACCTGATAACGTGAATTCATAAGGACTTTTAAAATTTACATCTCTAGAGATTGCCTTTACTTCACCTTGAAGAATAAGTAGATATAATGCTAGTATGCTTTTTCAAAAGTTGGAGAGAGACAGACTTCAGCTTATTTGGTAATACAGTGGTGCAAGTAGAAATTTGGGGGTCCAGTTTTACAATATTTTTTTATCCTTGACCGTTTAGGAAATTGGGCCGGGCAATAAGATTGTTTTATAAAATCTTCGATAAAATTCCATTTTATCTTAGAAACTCAAAACACGGAAGCTAATCTGGAAGCATTCTTTTTTGGAAGCAGGTACTGCAGTTTGTATTACAGAAGTGAAGTCGATTGCTCAAGGTCGGGTCAGTGGCCTCTTGGAACTGGAAACTGTTCCTGATTCCCTTTTTTCTTGTTTGTGCTGTTGCTGAAAAGGGTTTCCCTGGTGGCTCAGATGGTAAAGAATCTGCCTGCAATGCAGGGGACCCAGGTTCAATCCCTGAGTTGGGAAGATCCCCTGGAGAAGGGAATGGCCACCCACTCCAGTATTCTTGCCTGGAGAGTTCCATGGATAGAGGCTACATGCGTCCATAGGGTGGCAAAGAGTTGGACACAACTGAGACTCACAATTCCAATTTGGGGAGGGTTCCACCAGAAACTTGATGCTGATGAACTTGAGGTAACCAAAGTTATAAAACTTAGGTGGGAACACATCCCACAACAGTGATTTTAGGAAAGTAACTTTAAAATCAGTGGGAAGACAGATCCTTTTTTTTTTCCCCTGACCCTTGAGAGGCAAGTGGAATAAAGTGATCTATGATAGAACTTGTGTGTCAAGGGATTACACAAAGTGTAACAGTTTCTAGCTACTGAAGGTTGATGTTACAAAGCTGAAAACAGTGGGCTGAGAATAGTTTTTGTGAAAATTGCCTTGGAAACTAGACCAAAAATAGAATTAATTAGGTTGGGGTTTGTTTTGTTTTAGCACTGGTATAGTTTAGAACCAAGGAAATATCAGCTTCCCCATGATCACTTCCGTAACTGGGAGAAAATAACAAGCTTTTAAAAAGAAAAAACATGTTCAGGAAGCCATCCATAAAATAACTTTTGAAGTAATTAGTTTCTTAATGCCCTAATACTACATTTTAAAGGAAAACTACTTCTCTGGTTTGATTGGAGCCATCAGAACTGTTGTCTCTAGCTGACTGTGAGTGGGTTAACGCTGCATATTTATTTACAAGTGCTGCACTGTTACGTTTTATTGTCAAATTTAATTTATCCATAAATTTACAAATGTGTGAATATGTATGATCACCAAGCACACAATATATGTTCTATGTTTCTGTTAGTTTTCATTAATACAGAGCTAGCTGGATTCTCTTTTCTAAGAGTAGATGGTGCCATGTGTAACCAGTTCTGTTAAGATTTCTAAATCATCAAGGATGAGCATTTTTCAAACCATGTCTAAAATATTGCATCCTTTTAGAGTTTATCTCAAGGAACTTTTGACTTGGCAAGCTCTGAGTCATTGAACTCTATCCTCTCTTCCTCCTTTCTTATCAGGGTGTATATTTGAATGCATCTGTATTTCCAGGTCAAGGGCCATTATAAAATCAGCCTGCACATCAGAGGCTGGTTAATATTTGGTTCATTTAAACTCTTCTAAGTGCCTTCTCTAGTCAAGTTACAGTAAAGGTGAAAACCCTTAACGAAATTAATGAAAGAAGTACAGGAAGTGTGTTCTATTCTGCTATTATTGTACACTCCCATGCCATTTTGTAGTCTTTTTACAGTGGTGTTATTAACATGAGCTTCTCTTCCTTCAGGACCTGGAGACTTATTCTGAGAGAAAGCTCTGTGCTCCAGGGCATTAGCAAGTGAAAATGTTCGCTGTTGCTGAATGCTGGAATAATACTTAAGAGATAGCAAGACCACTCCCTCAAGGAACCCCTCTGCCCCCCAGGAGACACACATAATTAGACTTAATAGATGTCTGAACAAGGCGTCTTTACTTTGCTCTTAGCAAAGAGGGCATAGCTGGACACTCTATGGAGACAACAGGAAAGGCTTGAAAGAGGAGATGAGGGTTGAGTTTGGAATCAAAAGATGCCTGGGGACTTGCGAGGCAGACAGGTGTCAGGGAAAGGCATTCTAGGCAAAGGGCACGTGGAACTGTTTCTTGAATCAGCATTCTAGGCACAGTGAACTGACCTTAGTTTGATAGTCCTGGAGTATAAACTATAGTTTGCAAGGAGCGGTTGGGAGTTTAAGGGTCTTGCGAGGGAGGTTAAGCTTTCTTCTGTGGACTCCTGGAAGCCCCAGAAGTTTTTGCAGAGGCATTAGCCTGTCATTCTAGCAGCAGTCTGGAGAAAGTGTTGGAAGGGGGAGAGAACTGCCACAGAGAAACCAAATAGGCGTGTATTGCAAATGCTATACATATGAAATAATGAGGGCATGTCCTAAGTCTAGGAAGAGTGGAGGAGTAGGGTTGAGAGACAGGAAGCATATTTTAGGTGATGGGACCCTAGACAAGGGTCAGACTAATAAAAGAGCCCGCTGGAGACACATTTTGGTCCACAACTTAAGAGACTTAAGAAAAAAGCAAAAATGATGGGGCAGTTTTGCAGGGTTTTTCCAGGTGATGCAGGAGATGGGTGAGTGGAGTGGGGCAGGTACGGCATTCTCTAAAGTAGGAAGTGGCTCCGGGTGGTGGTGGGGATGGAACTGAAGTCTAGAGGACTGATGCCAAAGCTCCAATAATTTAGCCACCTGATGTCATGAGCCGATTCATTGGAAAAGACCTTGATGCTGAGAAAGACTGAGGCCAGGAGGAGAAGGGGATAACGGGATCAGATGGTTCAGTGGTATCACCGACTCAATGGACATGGGTTTGAGCAGGAGATAGTGAAGGACAGGGAAGCCTGGCGTCCCTGGAGGTTGCAAAGAGTTCGACAGGACGTAGTGACTGAACAATAGAGACTTTTGATTAGGATGGGGCATGTTTACAGTAGGCTGGAGATGTAAGGAAGATGCCAAAATAGAGAGATCTTGAGAGGTAGAGGAGGAGGGGTTGCTTAGAAGATACTGTCATTAGTATTTAGAAACGAGGAAGAGGTGGAGAACATGGGATTTAGCCAAAGATCTTCATAGAAGCTGAGGTTTAGGCCGAGGAATGTGAGAGGTAAAAATTGCTAGTAATCGTAGAAAGTGCCAGTGAAAGGAGCACAGAATAGCAGCTAGAAAGGACTGGAGGATTGAGTAAAAATTTTCTTTTTCAAACAAAGAAAGACAAGTATTTATATAAAGAAGCCAAGTGGGAGTGAAGATGCTAACGAGGGTGGGCCGTCCCTAGGAAGAAGAAAGCAGATGTAGTGTGGAGAATACAGATAATTGGGATATTCAGGGAAAGGAAAGAAGGAATCGAGGTTAGATACAGAAACATTTTGAAAAACAGAAGGGGGAAATCAGTGTTTGATGCTTCAAATTTTCCCAATAAAGTACGGTCTGAGAACTGCGAAGCTTCAAGAGATCTTAGAAAAAATTTAGTTCATACATATGTGTATATATGTGCATGTGTGTGTATTTTTAATAAACTTGCCTTCGACTGTGTTTGTTATTACCCAAAATGACCTCAAACAGGTGCAGAGCTGGAAGTAGAACTCAGCTCTGACTGGGACACTGTTGGAATGTGATTTTAGAGAGTGTAATGTCAGATGATCAGGAGGCCACCGGCGGAATCATCAAACTCGGTGAAGATTCAGTTGAATTAAAATGACACAAATTGGTTTTGTACTGCATTATCATAGTTCCTAACTCAGTAGTGATAGTAGCAATACCTTGGCCACTTGATGTGAAGAGCCGACTCATTGGAAAAGACCCTGGTGCTGGGAAAGAATGAAGGCAAAAGGAGAAGAGAGCGGCAGAGGATGAGATGGTTAGATAGCATCACCAACTCAGTGGACATGAATTTGAGCAAATTCTAGGAGACAGTGAAGGACAGGAAAACCTGGTGTGCTGCACCCTGTGGGGTCACAAAGAGTCGGACATGATTCAGCAACTGAAGAACAACAACGCAGTGGTAGTCATGATCGCTAATGCTTTCAGAGTGATTTAGAGAAAACAGTAATTTTGCATCTTAACTTTACTTGCTCCCTAACTGTATGGGTGAGCAATATTTCCCATTTAATAGCTGAGAATAAGAAAAGGCTTCTCTGGTGGTTCAGTTGGTAAAGAATCTGCCTGCAATGCAGGAGACCCATGTTTGATCCCTGGGTAGGGAAGATCCCCTGGAGAAGGAAATGGAAACCCATTCCAGTATTCTTGCCTGAAAGATCCTATGGAGAGAGGAGCATGGCAGCTACAGTCCATGGGGTTGCAAAGAGCTGGACATTACTGGAGAGACTTAGCACTGGAAACAGTGGAGAGACTGAGAGAAAATGCTGAAATCAGGAATACAAACTACTATTCTTTCAAGTAAGAGCTGTTTGTTGTTGTTTAGTCACTAAGTCAGTTCCAACTCTTTGCAGCCCTGTGAACTGTAGCCCACCAGGCTCCTCTGTGCATGGGATTTCCCAGGCAAGAATACTGGAGTGGGTAGCCATTCTCTTTTCCAGGGGATCTTCCCAGCCCAAGGACTGAACCTGTATCTCCTGTATTGGCAGGCGATTCTTTACTACTGAACCACCAGGGAAGCCCAAGAACTGTTTAGATTCAAGATTTTTAAAAGGCTTCCATCCTTTTCTTTCCTGGAGAAAGAAATGGCAACCCACTCCAGTACTCTTGCCTGGAAAATCCCATGGACTGAGAATCCTGGTAGGCTACATACAGCCCGTGGGGTTGCAAAGAGTCGGACAAGACTGAGCGACTTCACTTCACTTCCATCCTTTTAGGCACAGAACTCTGTCACTTGAGGCTTTTCATATGCTTTTTTGCAGTTTTAATGCTAGGTACAGGAATCTTCTGTAGAAGAAAATGGCAACCTACTCCAGTATTCTTGCCTGGAGAACCCACGGACAGTCCATAGAGTCGCAAAGAGTTGGACACAACTGAAGTGACTTAGCAGCAGCAGCAGGTACAGGAATCAGTGTGAACCTCAAGGGACCTGTAGTGGAGTGGAGAAGCTGACACTGGTCATCTGACTCACTTTTTAGGGAACTAGATGTAAGAGGGGTGGGAATTGTGATTGATTTAACGCATTATCCTTTGTTGCATTCTAGACTGCTGCTTACTTTCATTAGTTTAGAGACGTCTTTGGAGCCATCATCTTGAATGGTTTTCTTCCTGCTTTTTCAGTCCCCGGTGTCGAGAGGCACTTCAGTTCTCTTTCCCTGACCACGGGCTCCTGTGTACTCTTCAGGAGTTCCCATGATCTATGTGACATACACTAACGTGACCATGCTTATTACACTGTGCAGTTTGACATAGGCATACGCCCATGAATTTATCACTGCAATAAAGATAGTGAACAAACCCTTCACCACTAAAGGTTTGCTCCTGCCCTTTTGTATTCCCCTTTTACCTTTTGATAATCACTGATTGGGCTTCCCTGGGGCTCAGTGGTAAAGGACCCACCTCCCAATCCAGGAGAGGTAGGAGACATGGGTTTGATCCCTGGGTCAGAAGATCCTGTGGAGGAGGAAATGGCAACCCATTCCAGTAATCTTGCTGGGGCAATCCCATGGACAGAGGAGCCTGGCAGGCTGCAGTCCATTGGGTCGCAGAGAGTCACACACAGCTGAGCACAGTAATCACTGATCTGCTTTCTGGCACTATAGATGAATGTGTATTTTCCAGAATTTTATGTAAATAGAATTCAATACATACATATATGCATATGCCCACATATATGTATACGTATACATATCATATGTGCATTTTGTCTGGCCTCTTTTTACTCAGCATGATTTTGTTGACATTCACTCATTTTATTGCATACATCAGTAGTTCATTTTTGTTGCTGAGTAGTTTTCCATTGTATGGATGTAGCCCAGTTTGTCCTTTGCAATGTTTGAGTTGTTTTCAGTTTAGAGCTATTGCAAAGAAAGCTGCCATGAACATTGTGTACACTCTTTGTGTGGACATATGCTTTCATTTCTTTGGGGCAGATACCTGGGATTGAAATGACTGGGTCGTAGGGTGGACATGTATTTAACTTTTTAAGAAACTGCCAAACTCTTTTCCAAAATGATTGTACACATTCCCACCAGCAGTGTATGAGAGGCCCAGTTTCAATACATCTTCTCTGAGACTTGGTATGTTCAGTTTTTATTTTTTAGCTATGCTAAAAGGTGTGTCATAGTATCTTATCGTGGTTTTGATTTGCCTTTCCCTAATAACTTCCCTGATAGCTCAGTTGGTAAAGAATCCGCCTGCAATGCAGGAGACTCTGGTTCAATTCCTGCATTGGGAAGATCCACTGGAGAGGGGATAGGCTACCCACACCAGTATTCTTGGACTTCCCTTGTGGCTCAGCTGGTAAGAATCTGCCTAATACAGGAGACCTGGTTTCCATCCCTGGGTTGGGAAGATCTCCTGGAGAAGAGAAAGGCTACCCCCTCAGATTCTGGCCTGGAGAATTCCATGGTCCATAGGTCCATATGGTCCATAGGTCACAAAGAGTCGGACATAATTGAGGGACTTTCACTTTAACTCCCTAATAACTAAGATGTTGAGCATTTCTTCATATGCCAGTTTACCATCAGTGTACTATTGCCTTCAGTGAGATGTCTGTTCAAATAAAGCTTTGCCCATGTATTTTGATTGCATCGATTGTTTTCTTATTGAATGTTGGGAATTCTTAATATATTGTGGATGCAAGACCCTTATTTGACGTGTGATTTGCAAATCTCAGGTCTTCCCAGGTGGTGCTAGTGGTAAAGAATCTGCCTGCCAATGCAGGAGACACAAGAGACATGGGTTCGATCCCTGGGTTGGGAAGATCCTCTGGAGTAGGAAATGGAAACCCATTCCAGTATTCTTGCCTGGAAAATTCCATGGACAGAGGAGCCTCCTGGCCTATAGTCCATGGGGTTGCAAAGAGCTGGACATGACTGAGCGCACATTCTTGCTTGCAAATATCTTTTCCCAGTCTATAGCTGTTTTCTCTTTCTCTTAACAATGTCTTTTGAAAAGCAGAGCATTTTAATTTTGAAGTGGTTTTATTTATCAGTTTTTCTTTTATGAATCCTACTTTTTTGTTGTCATATTTAAGTCTTTGGCTAACCTTAGGTCGCAAGAGTTTATGGAATTAGTTCAGTTCAGTTGCTCAGTTGTGTCCGACTCTTTGCAACCCCATGAATCGCAGCACGCCAGGCCTCCCTGTCCATTACCCAACATTGGGTGAACATGAGTTCACACAAACTCATGTCCATTGAGTCAGTGATGCCATCCATCCATCTCATCCTCTGTCATCCCCTTCTCCTCCTGCCTCCAATACCTCCCAACATCAGAGTCTTTTCCATTGAGTCAGCTCTTCGCATGAGGTGGCCAAAATATTGGAGTTTCAGCTTTAGCATCATTCCTTCCAAAGAACACCCAGGACTGATCTCCTTTAGGACTGTTTGGATCTCCTTGCAGTCCAAGGGACTCTCAAGAGTCTTCTCCAACACCACAGTTCAAAAGCATCAATTCTTCGGCGCTCAGCTTTCTTCACAGTCCAACTCTCACATCCATACATGACCACTGGAAAAACCATAGCCTTGACTAGACGGACCTTTGTTGGCAAAGTAATGTCTCTGCTTTTTAATATGCTATCTAGGTTGGTCATAACTTTCCTTCCAAGGAGTAAGCATCTTATAATTTCATGGCTGCAGTCACCATCTGCAGTGATATTCATCAAGAGGCTTTTTAGTTCCTTTTCACTTTCTGCCATAAGGGTGGTGTCATCTGCATATCTGAGGTGATTGGTATTTCTCCCGGCAATCTTGATTCCAGCTTGTGCTTCTTCCAGCCCAGCGTTTCTCATGATGTACTCTTCATAGAAGTTAAATAAGCAGGGTGACAGGATACAGCCTTGACATACTCCTTTTCCTATTTGGAACCAGTCTGTTGTTCCATATCCAGTTATAACTGTTGCTTCCTGACCTGCATATAGATTTCTCAAGAGGCAGGTCAGGTGGTCTGGTATTCCCATCTCTTTCAGAATTGTCCACAGTTTATTGTGATCCACACCGTCAAAGGCTTTGGCATAGTCAATAAAGCAGAAATAGATGTTTTTCTGGAACTCTCTTGCTTTTTCCATGATCCAGTGGATGTTGGCAATTCCTCTGGTTCCTCTGCCTTTTCTAAAACCAGCTTGAACATCTGGAAGTTCACGGTTCACATATTGCTGAAGCCTGGCTTGGAGAATTGTATCAGTTCAGTTCAGTGGCTCAGTCGTGTCCGACTCTTTGCAACCCCCTGAATCGCAGGCCTCCTTGCGATCTTATAGGCCTCCCTGTCCATCGTATAGCTTTATATAAATGTCTGATCTATTTTGAATTAATTTTTGTAAGTAGTGTGAAGTATGGATCAAAGTTTTTCCTTCCTTCCTTCCTTTTATATAATTATCTATTTATTCCAGCGTTGTATATTGAATTACCTTTCAACTTTGTTGAAGTCAATTGGCCATATAAGTGTGGATTAATTTCTAGATCCTTTTTTCTATTCCATTGATCAGTTTTTGTGCCAGTATCACAGTTACAGCCTAATAACTTTTGAAAACAGAGTAAATCCTTCAGTTTTGTTTGTATCTGCAGGTGGTTCTGGCTCTTAAGGTCCTTTTGCATTTTCATATAAATTTTAGAGTCAGCCTGTTTATTTCCACACAAAAGCCAATTGACGTGACTGGGATTACACTGGATCTGCAGATCAGTTTGTGGAAAGATTGTCATTTAAATTTTCTTTCTGCCTCCTGGCTACATTGCTTCAAGCTGAGTAAACTTGGGGCACTTTACTCAATCTTTGTGAGCCTAAATTTTTTAAGTTACAAAAAGGATGTGATTATTTCCTTATCTATAAAGTAACATGAGATATAAATAAATCGACATTTGTAAAGTACTTTTGAAGTTCGTTTCACTGTAGGTATGAGATTTGCAGGGTAATAAAGAAACTTTATTTCAACTTCCATTCATCATTTACCAGATACACTTTCCTTGTCTTTTTCTGTTTGCAAAAGAATAGCCCATAGCCCTTCATAGTCAGAAGCCCTCACTTCACGAGTGCTAAAAGGTGGTTCCAAGCAAGGTGACATGGCCAAAATCATTCACCTAGCAAGAACAGTTGAGAACTGTTTTAATCTCAAATGTTAGCGTAAGTTTACAGACTCAGTTCATTCAACACATATTCACATAGTAAGTGCCAGCCGCTGTGCAAGGTCCTCTGCCAACCTCTAGGGAGTCAAAAGTGAAGCCAGTAGTGTTTCTTCTCCCAAAGCTTGTGAACTGCAGAGGGTTGGGGCACATGACCTTTATTACCGAGTGGACTTTGAGGCAGTCTGCTGGAAAGTGCAATGCTTTTATTTTTTGAGGAAACCAGAGGCTGAGTTTCTTTAGGGTCAAGTGTTTTGCCTTTTGTCATTGCTAGTTAAAGTAGAGGTGGAATTAGGACAGTCAGCCCTCATATCTGTGGGTTGTGAGTCTGGATTCAACCAACTGTGGATCAAGATATTTGAAAAAAAAAAATCCCAGGAAGTCCCAAGGAAAACTTGAATTTGCGGCATTCTCACAGCTGTGTTTGGGCTTCCCTGGTGTCTCAGTTGGTAAAGAATTTGCCTGCAGTGTAGGAGACCCAGGTTTGATCCCTGAGTGGGGAAGATCCCCTGGAGAAGGAAATGGCAACCCACTCCAGTGTTCTTGCCTGGGAGGTTCCATGGACAGAGGATCCTTGCAGGCTACAGTCCACGGAGTCACAAAGAGTCGGACACCACTTAGCAACCAAACCACAACTGTTTGCAAGATGCTTCCCGATGGCTCAGGGGGTAAAGAATCCGCCTGCTGATATAGGAGATGGGGGTTCGACCCCTGGGTTGGGAAGATCCCCTGGAGAAGGAAATGGCGACCTACTCCAGTGTTCTTGTCTGGAAAATCCCATGGACAGAAGAGCCTGGGAGGCTACAGTCCAATGGGTTGCAAAGAGTCGGCTACAACTGAGTGACTAAGCACACACACAGTTGTTTCCATTGTACTTACAACTGTTTACATTGTATTAGGTTTTATAATTAATGTAGAGATGATGTGAAGTGTATGAAAGGATGTATATAAATTGTATACAAATACTGTATCTTCTCTGATTTTTGTATCTTAGAAGGTCCTGGAACTAATCCCCACCCTCCAGCCCCCATCCCCACCAGTGTACCATGTTCCCTTTTCTCCATATCATTGCCAACATTTGCTATTTGTGGTCTTTTTGATGATAGTCATTCTGACAGATGTGACGTGATATATCATTGTGGTTTTGATTTTCATTTCTATGATAATTAGTAATGTTGCACACCTTTTCATGTGCCTGTTGGCCATTTTTATGTCTTCTTTGGAAAAATGTGTATACAGGTCTTCTACCCATTTTTTGATTGAATTGTTTGTTTTTTTTGATATTGAGTTGTATGAGCTGTTTGTATATTTTGGATATTAACCCCTTATTAGTCATAATATTTGCAAATATTTTCTCATTCAGTTCAGTTCAGTTCAGTCGCTCAGTCGTGTCCAACTCTTTGCAACCCCATGAATCGCAGCACGCCAGGCCTCCTTGTTCATCACCATCTCCCGGAGTTCACTCAGACTCACGTCCATCGAGTCCATGATGCCATCCAGCCATCTCATCCTCGGTCGTCCCCTTCTCCTCCTGCCCCCAATCCCTCCCAGCATCAGAGTCTTTTCCAATGAGTCAACTCTTCGCATGAGGTGGCCAAAGTACTGGAGTTTCAGCTTTAGCATCATTCCTTCCAAAGAAATCCCAGGGCTGATCTCCTTCAGAATGGACTGGTTGGATCTCCTTGCAGTCCTAGCGACTCTCAAGAGTCTTCTCCAATAACACAGTCTCATTCAGTAGGTTGTCTTTTTGTTTTGTTGATGGTTTTCATTGCTGTGCAAAAGCTTTTAAGTCTCCTTAGATCTCATTTGTTTGTTTTTGCTTTTATTTCCTTGTTTTAGAAGACTGAGGTAGGCTTGCTTCACTATAACCTTTCCCCTTAAAACTGCTTTTTCTATAGTATGGATCTTGACTGTACCACCCCATTGCCCCTCCTTTCCATCTCCTTGTGGATTTTTCCTGTATCTTTAGTTGTGGAAGATTTTTTCTGGTAGATTCTATCACTCTTTCTCATCAGTAGCTGTTCTGATAATAGTTGTAAACTTGGTGTGCCCATGAGAGGAGGTGGGCTCCAGGATTTTGTACTCCACCATCGTGGCCAAGATTGTCTCTTGAGGATCTAATAAAATGATGGAAGTTTGAGTGTTTAGAATAATTATATGTGTATTGTCGTTCAGTTGCTAAGTCGCATCCCACTCTTTGCAACCACATGGCCTGCAGCACGCCAGGCTTCCCTGTCCTTCACCATCTCCTGGAGTTTGCTCCAACTCGTGTCCATTGAGTTGGTGATGCCATCCAACCATCTCATCCTCTGTCGTCCCCTTCTCCTCCCACATTCAGTCTTTCCCAGCATCAACGTCTTTTCCAATGAGTTGGCTCTTCACATCAGGTAGCCAAAGTATTGAAGCTTCAGCTTTAGCATCAGTCCTTCCAATGAATATTCAGGGTTGATTTCCTCTAAAGGAATCCCAAGAATGACTGATTTGATCTCTTTTTATATGAATATATATGTGTGTGTGTGTGTGTGTGTGTGTGTGTGTGTGTGTATGTATCTGTATATCTACATATTTATACCTGTCTATCTATTGATACCTAGCAGGGCCCTGTAAGACTCCTGGGCACAGAGCCTTTGTGTGTCCCCCATTCATCTGATTACAAGAAATAGCTTTCATTCAGTCAGCCTCCCTGATCTTCACTGAGTTCCAACAGCCAGATTCATGCAGTTGTTAATTAGGAAAGGGAGGGGATGCAAGACAAGGGAGAAACAGTCAAGAGAAACAATAGTGTGGCCTTGGGGCGAGGTCCTGGTTCCCCAGTAAGGGATACCCATGGCAATATCTTTGAGGTGTTGTGCAGATACTGAAACCCCCACCAGGTGGGAAAAGTTAATGATTAACGAGGGTACGCTGCCCACAAGCACACAGACCCCAGACCAGTTGGAACCTGAAGGTTGATGATGCTGACCCTACTTAGCACCAACCAGTCACAAGAATGTCCACAAGTTGATCACGCCCCATAACTATAAAACTTCTCACTACTCTCTCTAAGTTGGGACACACGATTTTGAGGGCATTAGCCTGCTGTGGCTTCCTTTGCCTGGCAAAGCAATAAAGCTATTCTTTTTTAACTTCACCCAGAAGTCTCAGAGATTTAATTCAGTGTTGGAGTACAGAAGTCAGAATCAGCTTCACTATCTATGTATCTATCTAAAATGCCATGCCAATGTAAGATATTACTCCTATTTGAGATGCTTTGATTGCAATCAAGTAAAAAAGAGACTATGTACCATTGTACATGGACAGAAAAGCCTGGTAGGCTACAGTCCACGGGGTTGCAGAGAGTCGGACATGACTGAGCGACTTCACTCAGACAGTCACTCATGTACCATTGATCAGAATCTACATGAACACAAACACTATATTTTCTGTTAAGCAGAGAAACAATAAATATTTGATTCTGTGGTAAATTTCTGATTTAGATAATATAGAAGTTTCTTTTTGTGTTTTTTGTTTAAATTAATCCTTTATGTTGATAGACTTTAGCAGGAACTTTACTAACTAGAATGTCCAACAGTGCTTGCATATTCAAAATAAGTTAATAGTTTTTTTTTTAAGTTATGGAAATGAGAGTTGGTACTCTGAGCAATAAATAGATGTACTGGCAGGCATGCACTTTTTTCCCATTTATTTTGCAAAGTGATTTTCTTTTTTCTTTAATTTTAGGAAACAGATATTGATGACAGATATGGAGACTTGGATTCCAGAACAGATTCTGATATTCCAGAAATTCCACCATCCCTAGATAGAACCCCCGAGATCCTCAAGAAAGCTCTGTCTGGTTTGTCTTCAAGGTACGATTGGTTGAAGGTCATCTAAGGGGTGAACAAGATAAGCTGTGAGGTTATCCTGGACCATTTCTTACACTGGTATAAGAAATTCCACTTTTTGTGAGTTTTAGAGCTATGAGAGAAGACTTACATTTTTCACCATACATGAGCACAGTTTTGGAGGTTTGATACACATCCTTTCATTAATCTTTAAATTTGTAAGTTTCAGAAAACCAAGTCTGAGAGGTTAGCTGGTGAAAGTTATAAAGCTAATAAGTTGTGGACCTGGCATTTCTACCCCTGTCTACTGGGTTTCTGAAGCCAGTGACCCATTTATCACATCAAGTTGCCTTTTCTGATACTGGGACATCAAATAAATAAAATTCTGTATCCTCTGTCCTGTGTTTTCAAATGCCAGATGGAAATAGGTAATTTTTTTTCCTTCTAATGGAATTTAAAATCATTGTCCAGACTCCACAGCACTTTACCATTTTATATTTGTGTTATACCTTTAAATGTCTAATAAGAACCTAGTTTTATATTGTCCTCCATTGTAATATGAATTATAAAATTTATAAGGGCAAAATAAGTGTAATCTGTTACCCAGATGAACATATAAAATCTTAAATATTGGTACAGAACACTCTTTCCTCAATTTCTTAATACTGTGACACACAGTAAGAAGTCTGTTTTCCACCCTGCCCCAAGAGAGACACAAATTATGTTTTAACTGCTGGAAAAATGGTATGAAGCAATTCTTGCCTTAACTGTGTGTGATGCACTCTGATTTCTCATATTTTTGATAACTGTTCTAGGTTCTTGGACCAAAAAATGCTGGATTACTAAATTGATTTTTACTACCCATGGGTCCTAACTTGAACTTTGAAAAACACTGATTTAGTCATATCTAGTAAATAAAATATGAGCTTTTCTGATTTTTAATTTCCTAGAGGATAGCCATATTAGAATGAACCAGTTCAAGACAAAGTTTTCATGTTTTTTAGCCAACAGAAAAAAATTTTGCTGTCCCTTATTAAAAGCATGATTATTGTTTTAATATTTCTTGTTCCCAGTTGTTTTCATGACGTAGTTCACAGATGTACCTTTGCTCTAAAATCTCACCTGGTCTATTTTGGATCTGGATTTTTTTCTGTGTTGATGTTATATAAGAGTAATGCTGGATTCCTGTGTGTCATTCATAACAAGATTTTCCTTACTGTTTTTTTTTTTTTCCTGGCATAAAGCAACAATAGCAGGTAATAGTAGCTGGTATTTATTGACCATGTATAGTTGCTAGGTGCTTCTCCAAGCACTTTACTTGTGTTGACTAATTTATTATCATATCAACCCTGTAACACAGGTATGGTTATATTACACCTGTTGTATAAATGGAGAAACTGAAGCACAGATATGTGTCATATCCAGGGTGATGTAGCAAATGACGTGGCTAAGTGATAGAGCAACATTCTGAAGCAAAGCATTGCACTCTATTTATGAAAGATTTCACTTTTAAAAAATAAATAGCAGGTAATAAATGACTACTTTGAATCTTCTCAAGAAACTTATCTGTAAAAATTAAGTGAATGTTTTAAAATCTATGTTTTACACCTTTTAGCCTCTTTTTATTTAATACCCTAAATAGTCTGCCTTGCAAAGATTTAGAAGTTGTAGATGCAAAGGAGTAAAACTACTAATTGCATAAGAAATGTACCTGGATTGCAGGAAAAAACCCTGTAACCCTCCAACTGAGACATTACTGATGAAAATACTGTGATGTTTATCTTTGAAACTTTTTTTTGCACTGTGTGCATATGTGTGCCTGTGTGTGTAACGTAAAAGCAGCATTGTACTCCTTTCTGCCTTGCTATTTTCATTTTCATTCCATGGTATTAGGAACAACATCCTTAAATATATGTAAATACTTGAATGGCTACATGATAATATATTCCTTGTACAGCTATAGTTCAATTTACTTATCTAAACTGATGTTGCTAGACAGTTAGCCAATTTCTAAATTTTCACAATTAAAGCCAACTCTGCTTTAAATGTATGTTTTTATAGCTAACTTTTATTTAGCATCCATAATTATTTTCTTCAAGTAAAATTTATAAACTTTATTTATTTTTAATTGAAGGATAATTGCTTTACAGAATTTTGTTGTTTTCTGACAAATACCAACACGAATCAGCTATAGGCATACACATGTTGCCTCCCTCCTGAACCTCTCCCCCATTCCACCCCTCTAGGTTGTTACAGAGCCCCTGTTTGAGTTCCCTGAGTCATACAGCAAATTCCCATTGGCTGTCTGTTTAACGTATGGTAATGTAAGTTTCCATGTCACTCCCTCCATACATACCCTCTCCTTCTTGCCCCCCACCCCATGTCCACTAGTCTGTTCTCTATGTCTGTTTCTCCATTGGAAAGTGAAAAGTGAAGTCGCTCAGTCGTGTCCGACTCTTTGCGACCCCATGGACTGTAGCCTACCAGGCTCCTCTGTCCATGGGATTTTCTAGGCAATAGTACTAGAGTATCCACTCTAGTGGATTTCCATTTCCTTCTCCAGGGGATCTTCCCTATTCAGGGATCGAACCCAGGTCTCCTGCATTGCAGGCAGACGCTTTACCGTCTGAGCCACCAGGGAAGTCCCATTTCTCCATTGCTGCCCTGCAAATAAATTCATAGGTACCATCTTTCTAGATTCCATATATTTCTGTTAATATACAATATTTATCTTTCTCTTTCTGACCGACTTCACTCTGTATAATAGGCTCTTGATTCATCTGCCTCATTAGAACTGACTCAGAGGTGTTCCTTTTTATGGCCGAGTAATATTCGATTGTATATATGCACCACAGATTCATCCATTTATCTGTCGATGGACGTCTAGGTTGCTTCCATGTTCTGGTTATGGTAAATAGCGCTGCAGTGAATGAATATTGGGGTGCGTGTGTCTCTTTCAGTTTTGGTTTCTTCAGGATATATAACTAGTAGTGGGATTGCTGGGTCATATGGTGTTTTTTTTTTTTTTCCTAGTTTTTTAAGGAATCTCCATACCATCTTCCATAGTGACTGTATCAGTTTATATTCCCACCAACAGAAGGTTCCCTTTTCTCCATACCCTCTCCAGCATTTATTGTTTGTAGACTTTTTTATGATGGCCATTCTGACTGGTGTGAGTTGGTTGGTATCTCACTGCAGTTTTGACTTGCATTTCGCTAGATCTAGATGTTGAGCATCTTTTTCTGTGTCTGTTAGGCATCTCTACGTCCTCTTTAGAGAAATGTCTATTTAGGTCTTTTTCCCACTTTTTGATTGGGTTGTTTGTTTTTTGGTATTGAGTTATATGAGCTGCTTATATATTTTGGGGATTAATCCTTTGTCGATTGCTTCATTTGCTATCATTTTCTCCTTCTGAGGGTTGTCTTTTCACTGTGTTTATAGTTTCCTTTGCTGTGCAGAAGCTTTTAAGTTTAATTAGGTCCCATTTGTTTACTTTTGTTTTTATTTCCATTACTCTACGAGGTAGGTAACAGGATCTTGCTTTGATTTATGTCATTGAGTGTTCTGCCTATGGTTTCCTCTGAGAGTTTTATAGTTTCTGGTCTTCCATTTAGGTCTTTAATCCATTTTGTTTATCCTTGTGTGTGGCATTAGAAGGTGTTCCAGTTTCATTTTTACATATAACTGTCCAGTTTTCCCAGCATTGTTTATTGAAGAGGCTGTCTTTGCCCCATTGTATATTCTTGCTTCCTTTGTAAAAATCAGGTACCCATAGGTGCATGGGTCTATCTCTGGGCTCTCTATCTTGTTCCATTGGTCTATATTTCTATTTTTGTGCCAGTACCATACTGTCTTGATGACTGTGGCTTTGTAGTATAGTCTGAAGTCAGGAAGGTTAATTCCTCCAGATCCATTCTTATTTCTCAAGACTGCTTTGGCTGTTTGGGGTCTTTTGTGATTCTATATCAATTGTGAAAATTTTTTTCTATTTCTGTGAAAAATGCCATTGGTAATTTGATAAGGATCACATTGAATCTGTAATTTGCATTTGGTAGTATAGTCATTTTCACAATATTGCTTCTTCCTACCCAGGAACATGGAATGTTTCTCCATCTGTTTATGCCATCTTTGATTTCTTTCATCAGTGTCTTATAATTTTATACATACAGTTCTTTTGTCTCCTTAGGTAGGTTTGTTCCTAGATATTTTATTCTTTTTGTTGCAAAAGTGAATGGGATTGAGCCCTTAATTTTTCTTTCTGATTATTCATTGTTAAACTATAGGAATGCAAGTGATTTCTGTGTATTGATTTTGTATCCTGAGACTTTGCTAAATTCACTGATTAGCTCTACTAATTTTCTGATGGTATCTTTAGGGTTTTCTATGTTTAGTATCATGTCATCTGCAAACTGTGAGAATTTTACTTCTTTTCTGATCTGGGTTCCTTTATTTCTTTTTCTTCTCTGATTGCTGTACCTAGGACTTTCAAGGAGAAGGCGATGGCAACCCACTCCAGTACCCTTGCCTGGAAAATCCCATGGTCGGGGGAGCCTGGTGGGCTACAGTCTATGGGGTCGCTAAGAGTTGGACACGACTGAGCAACTTCACTTTCACTTTTCACTTTCATGCATTGGAGAAGGAAATGGCAACCCACTCCAGTATTCTTCCCTGGAGAATCCCAGGGACAGAGGAGCCTGGTGGGCTGCCATCTATGGGGTCGCACAGAGTCAGACATGACTGACACAACTTAGCAGCAGCAGGACTTCCAAAACTATGTTGAATGATAGTGGTGAGAGTAGGAACCCTTTTCTTATTCCTGATCTTAGTGGGAATGCTTTCAATTTTTCACCACTGAAAATAATGTTTGCTGTGGGCTTATCATATGTGACCTTTACTATGTTGAAGTAGGTTCCTACTAAGCCCATTTTTTGGAGTCTTTTTTTAATCATAAATGGTTGCTGAATTTTGTCAAAGGCTTTTTCTGCATCTATTGAGATTATCATATGGTCTTTATCTTTCAATTTGCTAATGTGATGTATCACATTGATTGATTTGTGTATATTAAAGACTCCTTGAATCCCTGGAATAACCTGACTTGATCATGGTGTATAAACTTTTAATGTGTTGTTGAATTCTGTTTGCTAGAATTTTGTTGAGGATTTTTACATCTATATTCATCAGTGATCATTCAGTTTAGTTCAGTCACTCAGTTGTGTTCAGCTCTTTGCGACCCCACGGACTGCAGCACGCCAGGCTTCCCTGTCCATCAGAGCTTGCTCAAACTCATGTCCATTGAGTCAGTGATGCCAATCATCAGTTATATTGGCCTGTAATTTTTTTTTTTTTAATTTTCTTTTTCGTGTGTTGTCATTGTCTGGTCTTGGTATCAGGGCGATGGTGGACTCGTAGAATGTGTTTGGAAGTGTTCCTTTCTCTGAAATTTTTTGAAAGAGTTTTGGAAGGATGGTCATTAGCTCTTCTCTAAATGTTTGACAGAATTCACCTGTGAAACCATCTGGCCCTGGGCTTTTGTTTTTGGGGAGATTTTTTATCACAGTTTCGATTTCAGTGCTTGTAACTGGGTTGTTCATAATTTCTGTTTCTTTCTGTTTCAGTCTGGGAAGATTGACGTTTTCTAAGAATCTATCCACTGCTTTCCGGTGTTCCATTTAATTTCCATATAGTTGCTCATAGTAGTCTCTTATAATCCTTTGTATTTCTGAATTGTCTGCTGTAACCTCTTCTTTTTCACTTCTAATTTTGTAGGTTTGATTCTTCTCTCTTTTTTTTCTTGATGAGTCTGGCTAAAAATTTGTCTATTTTGTTTATCTTCTCAAAGAACCAGCTTTTAGTTTTATTAATCTCTACTCTTGTTTCTTTCATTTATTTCTGCTCTGATCTTTATGATTTCTTTCCTTCTGCTAACTTTGGGATTTTTTTTTTTTTTTGTTGTTGTTGTTCTTTTTCCAGAAAAAGGTGTAGTTAGGTTATCTGTTTGATGTTTTTCTTGTTTCTTGAGGTAGGATTGTATTGCTGTAGACTTCCCTCTTACAACTGCTTTTGCTGCATTGGAAAAGACTTTGATGCTGGGAGGGATTGGGGGCAGGAGGAGAAGGGAATGACAGAGGATGAGATGGCTGGATGGCATCACTGACTCAATGGATGTGAGTCTGAGTGAACTCCGGGAGTTGGTGATGGACAGGGAGGCCTGGAGTGCTGCGATTCATGGGGTCACAAAGAGTCGGACACGACTGAGTGACTGAACTGAACTGACAGGTTTTGAGTTGATATGTTTTCATTGTCATTTGTTTTTAGGAATTTTTTTATTTCCCTTTTGATTTCTTCAGTAACCTGTTCATTATTTAGAAACATAGTGTTTAATTTCCATGTGTTTGTATTTTTACAGTTTGTTTTCTTATAATTGATATCTAGTCTCATAGCATTGTGGTCAGAAAAGAGGCTTGATATTATTTCAGTTTTCTTAAATTTACTGAGGTTTGATTTGTGACCCAAGATGTGGTCTGTCCTGGAGAATGTTCCGTATGTACTTGAGAAGAAAGTGTATTCTTCTCCATTTGGATGGAATGCCCTGAAGGTATCAGTGAGATTCACCTGATCTAATGTGTCATTTTAAGGCTTGTATTTTCTTACTGATTTTCTGCTTGATGATCTGTCCATTGGTGTGAGTGGGGTGATAAAATCTCCTACTATTATGTTACTGTCAGTCGTCTTCCTCTTGGGTCCATACCTTGATCATTATGTAGTGTCCTTCCATGTCTTTATTTTAAGGTTGATTCTGTCTGATACGAGGATTGCTACTCCAGCTTTCTTTTGATTTCCATTTGCGTGGAATGTCTTTTTCCAGCATCTCACTTTCAGTCTATATGTGTCTTTAGGTCTGAAGTGGGTTTCCTGTAGACAGCATGTATGTGGGTTTTTGTATCCATTCAGCCAGTCTGTGTCTCTTGGTTGGAACCATTTAATCCATTTACATTTAAAGTAATTATTGATATATATGTTCCTATTGCCATTTTCTTGATTGGGGTTTATTTTTTTAATAGCTTTTTCTTCTCTTGTATTTCCTGACTAAGTCCCTTTAACATCTGTTGTAAAGCTGATTTGTTGGTACTAAATTCTCTTAACTTTTGCTTGTCTGTAAAGCTTTTGATTTCTCCATCAGTTTTGAATGAGATCCTTGCTGGATGGTTCTGGCTATTTGGTACTCCCTCGGGTTAGCAATCTCTGGTGGTCTAGGGTCCTGGAGTCAGCACTTTGGCTTCATAGGCTCAGGGCCTGATCTCTGGTTGGAAATGGAGATACCACAGGTGGTTTGTTATTGCATTAAATAGGATTAAAACAAATACACAAAAATGAGCAACAAAAGGCACACCCCAGAGAAATGGCAATTACAAAATCAGGCAAATAATAACTAAAATAATGGAATTTACACATATATGTATATACCCATAAGGAAAACCAAAACAGTCCCCCCCTCAAAAAAAATGTACAATAGATTGACCCGGTGAACAAAGGAAATCAAAAGTGATATCCACCAGTTAAGAATGTAAGTAACTAAAACACAAACTGGAAAACAAAACTAAAGCAAGATGTTAACTGGGGAATTTTTAAAGCAATGAAAACAAAGCTAGGGGGGCGGTCCCAAGATGGCGGAGGAATAGGACGTGGAGACCACTTTCTCCCTCACAATTTCATCAAAAGAACATTTCAACGCTGAGTAAATTCCACAAAACAACTTCTGAATGCTGGCAGAGGACATCAGACACCCAGAAAAGCAGATCATTGGCTTCAAAAACAGCGCTACTGAACAACTGAGCCTAAAAAAAAAAAAAAAAAA